>JAVQJL010066228.1:0-49532 GCA_036024295.1 Nannoperca obscura
TGGCTGCGATACGTCACGTGTGCATATGTATGCATGTATGAACATTACTTGCTACAGTACACTCCCCCTCTCTCACTCACCACACCAACAGCCCTGCACACACACACACACACACACACACACACACACACACACACACACTTGCATATGTGTGGGCACACACACTCAACTGTAATGAAAGCTGACAGTGAATGGTGGACAAAGGCAAGCGTCCAGAGCCTCCGTTACCCAAAGATCCAGAGCTTAGCTCAGCGGCTGCATCTCAGCGAGCCTCCCCCTGTTCCTCTCTTGGTGGTCACATGATGTTTTACTGTTTCTCCAGACTTCTTAAACTGTTCAGGAGCAGAATCCACACCATGGCTTTCTTTATCAAGCTATGTGTACAAATAGGGAAGGTGAGGAGAGGAGTTTCTAGGACAAACTGTGGTGCTGAGATGCAGCCTCCCTGATAGATCAATGAGGAGGTCAGGCTTCCTACGCACAGGGCAGCACAGCCAGCCAGGCCACCTTGGAGACCCCACAGTGGACGGACATGTATTGAATGGGCACTTATCTAAAGAGGTTAAAGTCACTGTGTGGCCATGACAGAGAGAACAAACGACTAAAACAGTATTTATATGACTTATTTTATGTTTTCATTCTTCCAGCGTGGCCATCAAGAGACTTACAGCTGCAGGGAGGACCAAGCAACACACAGTGTGGAACAAACAAAAGCCAGGCAGGATAAACTGATCCAGGCGTGGCCTCACAGTCTGTACACGTGTGTCTTGCTGCCCGACCTGCGGCTATATACATTATGTACAGTGCATTCATGTCACATGGTGATACAAGAAGGTCTGGAGTTCGCCTCCTTCAGAAAGTTGGGATTCGTGGAATTTGTTCATTTGTGAGAATCATCTGTAAATGTTCCACATTAAGATGTGAAACCCAGTAGCGCCGTGTGGCATGAATGCAGCACTATCACGTCTAGGTGAACGGGTAAGTAAGGGGATGGTGAAGCTGTTGCCGTGGTCCGGCCCCTGGCTGTGCTGTGCTGACCCGAATTCTCACTAGGCCTTCCTCAGATCCGCTGGCACCCAGAGGTGGGGGGGAGCGGCGTGCGCCCGTCCAGCACACGGACAGCACTCGCCAGCACACGCGACTCCTGGACACCCTGCGCAGCGCCCGCTCCTGCCAGCGTGCCAGGGCACTGCCGGACTAGTGCGCGTGCACACACACACACACACACACACACACACACGGTCCAGACCAGGGAGGGTAGGTTAGACGCAAAGGGGAAAGAGATGTCAACAAGAGTCAGAAGTTCAAAACTATCAAATTTACTTCAAATACGGTGAAAATAAATCAATTTAAGTGATTAAGGTATTCAATTTAAAATCTAGCTTAGCTTAGCTTAGTACAAAGACTGGAAACAGGGGGAAACAGCTAGCCTGGCTCTGTCCAAGCATAACATGTGCCTAGCAGCAACTGTAAAGCTCACTAACTAACACAGACTAAACAAACAGGATACAACATGTTAGAGAGCTTCAGCGTGCTATGAAGTGGACAGAGCCAAGCTAGACGTTCCCTCCTCATTTCCAAGCTTTATGCTAAGCTAAGCTAAGCTAAGCTAACTGGCTGCTCCAGACTTGATGTCAAAACTAAAAGCGCCTCACCTTGTGTCTGTGTGTTTGTGGGGATGGATACACTGGGTAAACTTACCTTGGCATCTTTGGCGTAGTAGAGAGTTCGGCCTCTCAGTTTGAAGTAGCGTTTTTTCCACCTCTGGAACGAGCTGGTCTGTTTCAGCAACAGTCCCTCCTTTATACTTGTCTGGAGGGAGAAAAGACACACATTTTAAACAGTTTTATGGGCCCTCGTATCAGCGACACCGCAGAACACCCTCTAGTGTTTGACCACAGGAAACCGTCGAGATAAAACGTGTGTTCTGTTTATCTGCGTGTGAATCTGAGCACCAATTTTATGCATGGGAGACGAAAATGAGCCAAAAAAGTGGAGAAGAAAGGAAACCCATCACACACACACACACATTTCTCTGAAGAGCTATGAACACACATCAGTCTCACACAAAGAACGACAGACGGACGTAGAAAGAGAAGCAGGAGGAGGCATCCCATTGACTGCTCCTGCTGACGTGGCCATCTGTTGATCTCTGAAGAACTCGACTAAACACAAACACGTCTTCCAGTGAATCTATAAAGAGACTCACTTCATGAATGCACCACACACCATCAACACTTCATGGTGAATCTGAAAGCAGAGGAGGAGGAGGAGGAGGGATAATGAGGCTAAGTGGGAAAAGATGGGAATGTGAAAATGAAAAGAAACTATGATTATGATAGGAAACTAAAATAATGATGGTAAGATAAAGAGATAAAGAAATAAAGTCACAGGACACACACTCATCATCATTACAACCACCATCATCTTGCACGCATTAACACATGCTGGACATACAGAGCAAATACAGGGAGACATGGAGCAGATAAAACACACACACACACACACACACACACACACACACAGAGGCTATTTATAGCAAATGAAGGCTGCTCTCTAAGGGGAGAATTACAAACAGAGACAGAGGCCTGAAGCTGACATCCTGCCCACCAGCTGTGTCAACTTAAACACAGAAAACACTGCAGCAGAACACAGGCTCACTGTGAACACACACACACACACACACACACACACACACACACACACACAGGCATGTGTACACATGGTGGATGAAGCAGGCTCGGTACACCCGAATAACCAAAGCATATTTTCTTAATTATCTCTTGTTGTGTTCAGGCATGTCAAACCTCTAGAATAAGTTTTATTTGTCTTTGAGATTTTCTTTCTCGGAGATTTTTGCCTCCACCGCTGTTCAATACAAGTGAATGGATTCTTTTTATCGATATTTGAGGTTCCCAAAACACTGCAAAACTCCATTCATTCACTTGAACAACATCTTTCCAGTTTTCATTACAACTGAAAAAAGAAAAAGTTCAAATCAAAGCAGCAGAGGCCGAGATAGCCTGACTTTTAGTCCATGGCCAAGCTCCAGAAACACTGGATACTACACTTCCCATAATGCAACTTGATAGCATCTTTCATTAGACCCCTCCACACCGGTTAAGGCCGATGTTTTGCCCTCAGTTTGTAACAAACACCTTCCATTAAAATGTCTCTATGTCGAGATCACCTAAGTGACGTCTCTTCTGTGATTCTCTTGGACTTTAAAAAGCTCCGTCTGAAGCCAGAAGAAACGCTGCACTACATTTCACAGTATGAGTAACAGTTCCAGTGAGAAGGAAACTGACTTTCATATGAAAAAGGGCCTCTTTAAAAAGGCGGCGTACACAAATGGTCCTTAATAGAATTCAAGGGGGTCCATCTAAAGAAATTAGTAACTACTCGCAATAATGAAGGAATAACAATTAAAAATGACGCCTGTGTCAACAAACATCTTCCCGTGAAGTTCTCCTGCGTTGTGTTTGGACAGAGATGATGACTGAGGGGAAAAGACACAACAGGAAGAGGACCCACGTTAATTCCCTGCTTCCCTTTGCGTAGGTACGGCCTGAAGACCAAATTCCTGCGGTGGATTAAGGTGAAATACCTCAACGCTGACTACCCTATAAGGACTTAGCTGCTTGCCTGCGACTACAATCAAAGTGGGACTGAAAACAGCAGCATGGCAGATTCAAGTCAGCTCCTCATTTCAACATGTGGAGCCACCGGAGGATGAAGGGATCTCCTACGCTTTTTGCTTCAACAGTACGGCTATTTCAGAGACAGTTGTTAACGGTTCTTCCTTGCAAACACATGCACACTGACATTAACACCCACACACACACATGTAGATGAACCGTAGGCTGCACGTTCTGCAGCTGGGACGAATAATCCAACCGGGGTGGGACTGAGACGGTTAATCAACACCTGATGGCTGATTGAGACACACAGAGAGTTATTACACAGCTGTGTGAGCTGTATTAGTATTGACACACCAAAGGGACTCAAGGGGTTAGTCCTTTATTTTTAAACCGGGGCCCTATTTTCAGTTGTAATAATAATAATAATAGGTACAAAAGGTTGTTGCAGTAGAACAGGAGATGCAACGGCTGCATTTTAATCCTTGTGGGCAACTGTGCACATCAAAGTCTGTCGTGTTCCTGCAACAACTCAACCTCTCGCACCATCGTACTCTTTAACATAAAGGTCTCTGTACGGGTCCTTTCCATAATGTTGTCAGAATAACAGCAAAAACAAGCACTTTTAGTGATGCGTGTAGTTGACCACGAGGATTACACTGCTGGCTGAGGCCATCTAATGGACCAATTCCAACATGATTTGTACCTATTACACCCCTAAATATGTAAAATAAATTAATAGAAAATAGGGCCCAGGTCACCTCAGACTGCATCTGCAGGCGGTCAAACGTCTAACAGCCGAAGATTTGGTCTCGGGTGCTAAATGTCAGAAGAGAAACTTTTAGACTCCAGAGCAGAAACAAGTGACTTTGCTCTAGTTGGATGTTCTATTTTCTATTTTGTCCCTCCTCGGCCTCCATAGTTCCTTTCCTTGTCTTCATCTCCTTCCTGTTGCCAAGTAGGCCAGAAGTGATCTATAAATAGTCCCTGTGCTCGCCTCTGTGCATGGCTCCTCTCCTCTGCTGAATTGTGAGACAGAGAGCGAGTCCTGTGCCAGAGAGAAATGAGTAACCTGAGCAGCACCGTGTACCGTACACCCACACACACACACACACACACACACACACACACACACGCTTATACAATGGACAAAGGCACAGGCAGTTCAAATGAGTCCAGCAGCTGTGGTTGGTGGATAAGAGCGGAGCAGGAGTTCCCTGAAAGGCTAAATGAAGAGAGCCGAGCAGACCTACGTCCTGCCTGTGACGATACCCAGACAAAAAGTCAGTCGAACAGCTAGTTCATGCAGGACCTGACCATCTATGAACCGGCGCCAACAATAGACTCCCTTACACTAATGGTGCACAGCCTCTGTCTCTTACCTTAGAGCTGCAGAGCGCTGTGTCTTAAACCAATTACCAGTCCCTTCTGGGCCTCACTGATGGTTTCTGTCTAATTAATCTGATAAAAATGCTTGACTCTCCACCTCCGTCCCTGGTTAGCGTAATTGTTTTACACGTGTTTTAATGGGGTTAAAGATCCTTTAAATGACAAGCCTTTGAGAACAGGGCTGCTGATATTGTCCTAAATATCAGGATCATGATCATCGAATGATCTCGTGTTTGAAAAAGCACCAAATCATTTTGTGAAATGGGAACATGAATACTTCTCTGTGGATTCATTTGTTGAGTCTAAAACAATTAAATTACTCAAAACAATTAAGCAATTATCAGAATAGTTGCAGAGTAAATGTCTGTGGATGAATCTAGACATGAATATTAGTTCCCAGGCGTTGTCTTTTAATTACCGTGGAAACCTTGTTGTTTAAGCTCAAACACTTATTCATCTTCTGCATGACGCCGTCCGTCAAATGCTCGCTAGGTATTAAATCTGTACTCGCTTTGTTGGTGTTGATGGATTACTCGGTTTAATCTGTACAAAAACTGAAGTGTGTATTTCTTGACCGCAGGACGTCTTGTGGTCACCATGAGGTTGCCAGGCAACCAGCGGAGACTCTAACAAGTCACTGTACGGACTAAACATGCAAGATAGGCTGGTGGACAGATTCTGTTACCTTTGGACAGAGCCAGGCTAGCTGTTTCCAGTGTTTATGCTACGCTAACTGGCTTCTTTAACAAACACAGCTGACGCAAACAGCCACCAACATGTGGATGACACCCAGCCTGTGGTGGAGGTACCAGAGCCGTGGCCACCAAAAGCTCCCTGTCCCAAACATATATACATGCACGTGTATTTATGCATGTGTGACACACATACGTACAGTTACAAACACGGAAGAAAACCTGTCCCTGTCTGGAAATTTCAACTCGTGACTGATAAGACGAAGTGTGATTGGTCAGGCCGTACAGAAGCTGCTGGCTGCTGAGAGGAGCCCACTGTCTCAGGAATCACTCCATGCAGTTACACTCTTTATTCCTCCATTACGGACTCATTCCTCATTCCTGAGTAAGACTGGAGCGCCTGTGGAGCCAGAACAATCACGTCTTTAAGAGACCGGCGCTGAACATTTCTCAATTTCTCTCTCTGTGTCTCTGCTCCACCACCACCACCACCACTCTGCCGTAGCTGTCCTGGCTTATTGTCCTCTGTGTTGGGTGTAATTGTAACTCCGTACCCTTCCTCCTCCAACTCCCACCACATGCTAAAATGTCACCATGGTGATGGGAAAATTACAATCCAGTAGTTGTGAGGGGGTAATTCCCCTGTCTGTGATCTCCTTTGTGCCACTGGACCACATGCACATGCAGTTCTACACGTGTCGAGTGGGCACGGGGGATGTTAAGTGATGTTGTTGAGACCAGCAATTTACACACAATTACCTCAATTAGATTCAGCTACAGCGCTGGACAGAAAATAACTCTTTACATTGCTTCAGTGCCACATTGGATTATGGTACATAATTATGCACAGTTATTATTTCTGCCAGTGAGAGTGTGACTGATACAAACCGACTGACAAAGTCATAGTTGTAGTGGTTTTGCACAGATACAAGAATCTCTAAAGACTGGTTAAAGGAAGGTTATCAGTTAATCACAGTATTTTTAAACCTGGGCTCTATTTTGTTTTGACATATTTTGGGTTCTAAACGACTAATAGGTACAAAAGGGTTTGGACTTGTTCCAGTAGATCGACCTGCAGCCGAAAACAGGCTGCAAAGGCTGCAATGGAGTCAAAGTCTGTCCTCTAAAAGTTCTTGTTTTTGCCACCGACTGTCAGACTGTTATTCCACGTGTCTGACAACATTATGGAAATGATCCCGACAGAGATGGACTTAGATCTTTTTTATTTAACCTTCCTGCAACAACTCAAGCTCTCGCGAGACTTCAGAGCAAGACGTTCTGTTTCTGGTTAAACAAAAAGGCTCTTTACTCCTTCTCGTACTTTGACAGGTGCAGTTCCCCACTGAAATGTACCTTTAAACAAACACAACCAACATCCATCATTTGACTCAGGTACCAACTGTATTCTACCAAAAAGTCACCTTTTCCAGTGCACTGGAAACATGGCCCAAAGATGAATATTCTCTACGATGCCTCATCCCAACTCCACCAAACTCTGCATCTTTCTGATGTGGATTATTCTGTGTCAGGCTCGCAGAGATTTCCCCTTCCCCTGTACAGCAGCAGCAGCAGCAGCAGCAGCAGCAGCAGCAGCAGCAGCAGCAGCAGCAGCAGCAGCAGCAGCAGCAGCTCCGTCATGGCATTAGCTCTGCTTTCAATCACACAGCTACAGTATTAGTCACAAGTTTATAAGCTCTCTTCAGCTGCAACAGCACACCCTGAAAAGACAGAGAGGGGGCTGAGAGTGGAGATGACAGCAGCGAAGAGGCTATGAAAAGACTGTTATTCACCACTTACTTCAGCAGTATGCAGTCTGATTCTGCCACATAGTTCTGTTTACTGTAATTGACTAGTTTAATGTCTAAAATGCATTCACAACAATATAAAATAACATTACTGTGTTTCCTACATGAGTAAAATGACTTTCTGTCACGTGAGAGAAACCTCTGAACATCAGGCGGCCGTAAATGATGCCAATATATCTCCTCTCTGCTTCAGCCAACAACAACTATTCACAGCTGCCAATATATTGATCTGCCATGATGGGGTGATAAGTGGCTATTAACATCAGGCAGGTAAACTGTTACAAATAGCCATGATGAGACGAGGACAGCACCAGAAATACAGTTCACTTCGGTCAGCAGTGAAGACTTCTTCTGCCATCAACATCCATGTTAATGGATGATAGCATGGACGCAGCTAATGTTATTAATCTGCAGATGATTTTCATGATTAATCGTTTATTCTAAAACATGCTCATCTTTTGTGCAAGACGCAGGGACTCTCCCTTCACTGTCACAAAGGACAAAGATAAGCAGCAAACCCTCACATTTATGAAGCTGCAAGCAGCAGTTTGCTGTAACGATTGATCAATTATCGAAATAGACTCATCACTGCAGCTCTAAATGAAAAGTGTGTCAAAATCTTATTTTCCTTGTATTTTAGTTTTTTGCAATAGAAGATATTTATATCAAATGTTGATAAGTAATCTTGATATTAATAAAATAGCATTGCTGCCCAAGTTTGTAAGTAGTATTCATGTTTATCTTGCAGTTTTCCCCAAACTGAAGCTAAAGGGAAACATCGGAGGTGAGACCTTCTGTGGCAAACCAGCTGTTCTACAGGCAGCATCGCCACGGAGCCGGACAACGAGCGGTGAAAGATGTGGTCGTCTGTGGCAACCCAAGACCCGTAGAGATAGTGGACGGAGAGAGATGGACATGGACAATATGATGGGCAGGCGTACACAACACATGCATGTGCACACACACACACACCGTCCAGAGCTGAGCAAACAACCCAGTGGAACAACACTCAGTGAGTCAGTGCCTGCATGCTCCATTAGTCTCAGCATACACACACACACACACACACTCTCGCAGGAAAAACCCACTGACCCACACGACAACAACTCAGAGACCTCTGTTAGCCCAATGTCAAAATGCTAAGCACACTGATACGATTACAGTACAAGGTCTTTACACCGCTGTGACGGCAGTATGAACTGATTCTAGCTCTATCTGAGCTCTCTGCCAGCCAACGAGATTTGCATCCCTTCAGTATACATTACTGCAGTCCGAGTGTATACCGGGGGAGTGTCTTCAGAGGCGACAGGTGAGTAAAGAAGCAGTGTGCATGGAAAAATCAAGCTGCAATAAACAGCCCTTCAGGAAATGTCAACAAACATCAGCTGATGAGGGACGGTCATCAGCTGCATCTGTGTTTACACACGGACACTGTATTAGTCTCCCTTCAGACAGCTGGAACTGCCAGCTGACAGAAAACCCATCCCGCACAACTGTGGTAATCCGTCATTTATTACTGGAGTTAAAAGTACAAACATTAGCTGGTTTGATTCGCTACCTGAGGTTAGTTTGAATGTTGGTAGCTCCAGTAACTAACTGTTAATACATTTATATAAATGTTAGCTGCGGCCGTGCAACACGTCGTCCTCTAGGCAGCACTGCACTCGCTGGTGGGAGAATCTGCATATGAAAGGTACGACCAGACGTTCCCGCGCCCAAAGTCTCTATAAATATACCCCGTGCTGAATAATGTAGGTGGGGTGGAGTGGAGCGGTCAATAATTAAGTGGATCCATTGGTGTGGGAGGACAGCACTCTTTTACAGAGCAATAGATAAGCGGGCCAAGAAAGCTTAAGTGTCAGAGGCAAGAACTAGCAAAGCATCCTCTTACTTGGTCCCGCACGACAAACACAGGGCTGCAGTTTGATTTTTTACTTATTATCTGATCATTTAAATCTCTCTGAGATACATATGTGTGTTTTCTAACATTGTAATAGTTTTCTTTTTGTTTATTGTGATGGAGCGGTTGGAATGAACTTAAAGTCAAAACTATGTTGTTTGTGCAGAAAAGAATCAATGAAAAACAGGTACGAAAATCTGCTTAACTAATCAGTTGTTAGTGGGATCAGAGGAGCTCATAGTGACCTTCACTGAGGTCGTGCTACTTTACAGGTGCACAACTCAAAGTGCAACACGTTTCAGCCAGTTATTGTGTTTTATGTGTGTGACTGCATGCAACATCTTAGGAGCCCTGCAGTCTCGTCATGGAGAAGCATAGGCGTAAAGACCACCAATACTGAGTTCCCATCATGCTCCGGAGGTCAGATGGTGGTCTGGGTTCACATCCACACACAGTGAGCTCGCAGGGGTCTTACCTTGCTCCGGATCTGTCCTGAGGTGGACACCTTCCGGATGAGTTTCTGGGGGCCTTCCTGCTCCGCTTCGCTGTCAGAGGACTCGTCCACAGCAACGGAGCCGGCGACAGCCCCGACCACATGGGCATGGACCCCCGCCGCGGACGCCGGTCCTTTCTCCGGCTCCTGTCGGGGGGAGGGATAAAACCAATCGGGGTTAGCCGGGGCCCGGTCCGCCGCTCCCTTCCTCTCCTGGAGCGGCGCGGACGCGTCAGTCCTCGCCGTCATGTCTCACTGCCTCGACGATACCGACGTGTTTTGTGCAGCGTGTGTGGGCACGGGACGCACAGGGGATGTAGCATGGCGCGGCACCGTGGGGATGGGCCTGGCTGATGGTCACGGCTCCAGCCAGCGAGGCCAGTCCACACTGAGGCTAGAGACCGCCTCATCTGCTCCGTAAACCGGCGGACCTGTCCGGGGCATGGCAGACCCTAGCGGCTGTCTGACACCAACGCTGCTCCCGAGATTAAATGTGTCAGGTATTAAATTTGTAATTTATTAAATGTGTCGGTTATTAAATTTGTAATTTATTAAATCTGTCAGTTATTAAATGTCAGGGCTGCTTTTTATTGTTTTCTCAAGGCAACTGTGAAACTCAATAACTGTAATAAGAAGCTGGGCGATAATCTTTCCAATTAAATATCACAATAAATCAATAAAGAGCTGCACTCGGATCAAACAGAGACGCTGTAATCAACACTGCTCTCATTAGAATCTATTTCCGATCGATTCTATTCTGTTAATATATCGATAAATGGAAGAGACGTGCACGCACACAGGAAAATAACGTCGGAGATGCTCAAGTCGTTGGATTTATTTCAGCAAACATAAAAATCCAGTTCCCATTGTCTCAATAAGTGACTCCTTGTCTGGCTGTAACCACACGACCAACATCATTTGACTCGAGAGTTCAAATTAGTTTCCCCGCTGCGGGTGAGAGTATATTTTATATATCTTTAATATCTGATCAGTTCAGAGGAGAGAAGGAGTCCTGCTCTTTGATCTGAGAATAAATCAAATCCAGTTCAATTCAGTCATGTATGTGCCCCCCCTAAACATCCTGACTCAGTTTGATCACATCCAACACTTATAACGCAATAAAGACGTCCTATAATGAACCGGCAGCTACAAATCACTGCAACAGAAAGGAACCCGCGATCCCGGGCTGTTGGAGGGGTTGAAACGCCTCCAAAGTCGAAGACAAGTTCAGGACAAAGTCGTCATTACACCACTAGGCACGCGAGCGCACGATTAAGGGGTCTAATTCTTTGCTTTTCTTTGGGGGAGCTGAGTAGGAAAACCGAGTGCAAAAGAAAAAGGAAAAGTATCCAAGTGTTGAGTTTTACTAACCAGTTCCTCCCAGGCAGGGCTGCGGGTGTAATGGTAGACATCCTCCATAGTCCCAGAACCTCGGTGTTCCGCCCCGGAGAGAAAAGAACCGACTCAGGGAGAGGTGGAGGGATTCACAGCCTGCCTCGCCGCCCTTTCACCGCTCATCTGCTGCCTCCACTGCCGCCGCACCGCCACTCTCCTCCTGCCCGGCTGCTCCTTCCCCTCCGCCGTGGCTCCTCCGCGGGCCGAGCCAATCAGCGCGCCACGTGAGAAATGTCAGACCCATCCCCGGCACGCTCTGTCAGCCACACGCGCACAGTTTGTGTGTGTGTGTGTGTGTGTGGAGTGTAAGTGAATGTAATGTAAATGACGTCATCGATTGAAGAATTGCATTTGCTAATCTAATTTATTAGATCAATGTTCACAATTTCCCTCATTACTCATGTCCTCTGATTTAAATTAATCGTATTATTTTATTTTTTACTTTGTTTGAACCCAGAGAACAACACATATTTATTTATTTTGATAATTATATGTTTGTATGTGACTGTAGCTGTTTTTTTTGTGTAAGAAAACATTTGTTGTTCTGAAATGTGCTCTATACGTACATTGACTAAAATATTTTTAATGGGTATGTACATTTAGAAAACTGTGCCTGAATTAAAAAAAAAAAGATAGATTAGATTAATAAAAAACAACAACAGGTTGGCTATGATAATAAAATGAAACTATTTAAGTCTAATAAAATATAAGTAAATAGATAAAAATATGAAAATCTACACCTTTTTGGAGAGAGAAGTACTTTGGTCATACCTTTGCCTATGAGAGGGCAAAAAACACCTGGAAACGTAGGACTGATTTTATTGTTAGGTTGTTCTGCTACTCAAACACAAGGAATTTGCTTTGGTACATTATATTATATAAATTATATTATATAGTAGATAAAATAAAAACATATAAAATAAAAGCAAATATAAAGCAAGCCAAGAATACAATATTTGCTTTTATTTTATTATTTTCTTATGCACCAGGATACCAAAGCAAACGTTACACAGACAGACACAAAAATCCAAATACACAGATACATTGACACAGGGTGTCATTATTATCAAAGCTGTATTATTCTAAGTGTTCTTACCTAAATACTGTGTAAATATTAAATTGTTTTGAAGCGTTAAGGCTTGAGCCCACTGGGACCAAACAGAACAGAAGGGCTAGTTTAAAGAAATCAGATGTCAAATACATAAAGAATTTAGGCTTAATTATTAAAAACATTTATTCTATACTATTTTAGTCACAGCAGAAAAGCAGCTCAACGATTGTATAGTTGCATTACGACGTTATTAATGTTGTAAACAGTATGTCGGAATGAGCGGAACTCTTGTCAGGAAACGTGGAACCACTACGGAAGACTTTAGCTCCGGACCGATTTGTCCCTCTTGTATTATCTTCCGACCCGCACAAAATGAACTGACAGATGTTATGAAATGGAAAATAAGGCCGGTCACGAGGACATAGCTTGAATAAAAAATGTATTAATACAAATAGAAAAAAGCGTATGGACACTAATGTATAATATATTTTGGTTGAAGAACATAGATTAAGTATGCACTCACAGATACTATTCAGCGGCACGGCAGCGGCTGTCGCTGCCAGAAGAATGCGGCATATCTTGGGTGCTGCCCTGGGGAGAGACGGCTGGATGTGGAGGACTCATGAGGTCAAACTTCTCAACACATCCTCAGGTAACCTGCCTCTTTCAACCAAGGTGTACCACGTGGAAAATAGTGCACACCTTTAAGCTACTTGTTGTAGCTAACATGTAGCTAACATGTAATCACAAACGAGTACGTTTTGTCTGTGGTCCTGGCTGCATATATAAGTAACTTGCTTTAGTCTTACAGTTGCTTGGTGTCATAATGGTGGTAATTATAAATGTTTTACAACTAGTTAACACAATAAAAATACAAGTGTGTGTTTAACGTGGAACTGGAAACATGGACAGTGCTCTTAACTAGGTAATAGGGTAATAGGTCAAAGGTCAAAGTCAGGTGAATTACCCATGTTAGCAGCTAACCTCGGTTTTAGCCTAAAACGCACTGTAACTACTAGTCGACTTTATATTTGAAGCTTTTGCACTGATAATGAGCTAATTGGCTAAATGTGAGTCACAGAGCAAAGTACGAAGTTTTTTCTTCTTCTCAAAGATGGACACAAAGACATCTGCGTAGGTCGTGTGGCAACACTTACCGCTGTTGTGAAGACATTCCCAGGTTGCTCAGAGACTCTTTTTTCATACTGTCACGAAATAAAGTTAAATAAATCTAAATAAATACAGGATTTTTCCCGCACTTCTTGTTCAGCAAAACAAAGATGGCAGCCAGTAGTGACATAGTTGCTAGCTCCTTGTTATCTTGGATGCATCACCGAAATGTGTTTTTTTAAGTAATCAATTTCCCCATCTTTTTTCATGTAAATTAATATTATTACATAGTTGTACATACAATATTGTCTTTTTTCGTACATAAAGAGCACACGTATGTTTCTTTGGCTGCCATCATGGCAACTTGGCAAACGCAGTTTCTCAGCAGTTTTTCACAAGCAGACATTTTGTCAGAGTAGGAAACGCAGCAGGTGTAACTCAGAACTTTCAGGATGTCTCTGTTCAACTCAAGTGTGACTCGGACTCTCAGGACCCTGAAACTGAAGCAGCCACATGGAATTCAGCCCTCATTCATTTTATTATTTATGTTTAAGATTTAATTTTTTTTTTTTTTTTAAGTTAAACAGATGTGACTCCATCAATGCAAAGGTGTCGACACGAGAGGCACAAAGCAGCTAGCAAAATATAAACCACCTGTGTTTTTATGTTGTTACTGTGTCAAAGGTGTCCACCATGGCTAACGCTTAACTAAAAGTTAAATTAGGGTAGAAACTGGTACTGTCCTGAACCCTGATCTCCTCATGTATTGGTTCCCCCGATTTCTGCAGGCGACACAGTGACGATTGGAGAGGTCTCCTACAAACTTAAAACACCCCGGAACCCAGAACTTGTTCCTGTCAAACACAGTATGTCAGTTTCTGTGTGTGTGTTTAGAAATGTCTTTACAAAATATATGTCTGCATGAAATAAGAGGAAGACAGTGGCAACAGATACAATAGTTACCTAAACTTTATTATGTTTGGGTTTGCTAGTTTCAGACTCCCTGCCCCAGACAGTGGCTCAGCACCTACGATGGATTATGCAGAAAGACCTTTTGGGCCAGGATGTGTTTCTCATTGGCCCCCCAGGACCCCTGAGACGATCCATAGCTATGCAGTACCTCGTGAGTGCACACATAACACACGGACAAGCTGTCAAGTGATGGCATGTGAACCTCTTGATGACAGTAAATGAAGCAATTTGAAAATCATTTTGCACTTTTTCAATTTCTTTTGACATTTTCAAATGATTAATTGTGAAAATAATCTGCAGATGAATGAATAATGTAAATAATCATTAGTTGCAGCTCTAAACAAAACTAATAAACCAAAAAAAAAACTTCACTGGACCCGTGAAACGTCATCATTGTTTTAGACATTTTGCAAAATGATGCCATATTTTTGATTGTACAACAAAACCTTTCCATACGTTTCTGAAGTGCTGTGTAAAAAATCTGTTTTCCTCTTGGTGTTGACCAGGAGTTGACCAAGCGGGAGGTAGAGTACGTCGCTCTGTCCAGAGACACCACGGAGACCGACCTGAAACAGAGGAGAGAGATCCGCTCGGGCACGGCCTTCTATATAGACCAGGTAAATCCACTCGCTGCTTTGGATGTACACACTCTCTAACGGGCAGTGTTGGAAATGAGCCCAAGTTGTTGTATAACTGCATTTTTGACACATTAACATTTGAATGTGAGGATCTTTAAAAATCTATTATCTCTAATTCTGTGTGTTCCCATTGTGATAGACTTGTGACCTCCAGCATCTACCAGCATTATTATTATTATTATATTACATATTATTATTCTCAATCACACAAGGATTCATGTGTACATGTGCACATATTACGTTCATGGATCAATACAACAATTGGAGCTGGTTTTATTAAAACAAATTACACATAAACTTGGCTTTGCACAAACCATTAGTAACATGCCTTTATTTAGACTTAAACACAACTTTAGAAGAACTGGTTTGACCAGAACTGAGAGCAAGTTGTCAGTGACGGGAAATGAAGCACATCTATAAACGACTACAGTTTATAGTATATATATTATTACAGTCTATACTATCTTCTTTACTTCTCTCTGCGTCCAATTACAGGATCATAAACTCATTTTTACTGTTCTGTTCTCTTCCAAGCCGCTTTCTGATCGATCAAGCTTCATGCAAACATACACCCCCACGCTCTGTTGACTTTGTAAGTCAAGTAACCATGGAGACCAGCAGTTCCTCATTATCCAGGCTGGTTTCCTCTAAGGGGAACTTTCTGTTCTCCATTCATCTCCATTTATCTCTCATGGGTACAGAAAAAAACTATTATGGGAAAATAAACTGCAAAACCAAAAAACAGAACCCACATAAGATCTTTAAACTCAGTCAGTGGGCTTCAAGGAGCCAACAGTGACAAACGATGGTAAGCTGTGAAAATGAACATTTACTCAGTCGTGTCATTATCCACAGCTAATTAGCACGTGGCTTCATCTGTGTAAAAAATAAATTGGTTGCATAACAGTTTAAATATAAACTCCATGGAAACAGGGCAAAGTTTTTCACGTTTTATTCTCAGCACATTTATCCTTCAGACTTCACTCACACACCTGCTCTTCTGCAACAGGACAACTCACGGCTAATTAATCCCAGTTTCTTGTAATTAGACTGAAGTTGGAGGAGAGTTCAGCCACTGTAGAGTGTCACTCTTTTTTCTGCAGAATACGTATGTGCAGAGAGTTCTCTGCAGATGCATCGACGGTGCCTGAGAAGTGTGTATACAGACGCATCTGCATATACTGTGCGGCTGTGTCTCAGGAGGTTGAGTGAGTTTGGTTTGATCCCCGGCTGCGCCTGTCCATCTGTCCATCTGTCAAAGTATCCTGGCACAAGAATCTGAACCCTAAGTTTGTCCCGATGGAGGCCGGCACCTTGCATGGCAGCTCTTCACCGACAGTGTGTGAATGGGTGAATGAGACCAATCTGTAAAGCGCTTTGGGAACCGTTAAGGTTGAAAAATGACTGCACTGCACCTCAGCTATTGGTTTTATGATTGAATAGAATGTGTGTGTGTGTGTGTGTGTGTTTGTGTATATGTGTGTGTGTGTGTGTGTGGGTGGGTGCTGTCACCCTGCTGAAGTAGCAGTTCTGTTTGGCTCTTGCTGATTTTCTAATTTGACAGTTAGATGGCTCACAGTAATATTCCTTTTACTAAAATGAATGGCATGGTTCCAAAAGGGGAAAACATTAGGCAAAATAATGTGACGCTGCAATTTTATTATAAAAACCTATGTTTGTGTGTAACGACGTACCCACATACACCTCCAGAAAAACACAAATACCTTTTATGTTGGGTGTGATTACCTGTATCACCATTATATAGAGTGCTAGTCTTTTGTCTGTGATCAAAGCACTGTTTCTAATGTTCATTTCTTATTTAGAAAGAAATGAAATGAAATGGACACACAGTTGATGAGACTGAAAGCCAGAAAGCCTGTTTTATTCTAACTACGGTCCATTACAGTCCATTTCATAAATAGGTAGTAATCAACTAATTGATATCCTAAACTGACACAGGAGGAAAGATACAGCACGTGTGTGCTACCTGCAGTCTATTTTGGGGGATGTGGTGTCATTTTGTCTGTACCAATAACAGAAACATGCTTTATTTCACCACCAATATCAATATTTAAATATCTGCACGTGTCCCAGTTTCATACTGCTGACCAGTTCTTAGCCTGTTTTTTACTGAAAGTCAGTGTGATCTTTGTGATAATTTTTATTATAATTAAATAAAATGAGAAAAGTCAACGCTGGTAGATATTTCGGCGCGCAGGCAGGTGTATGGGATGAGATCGCTGCCACGATTCAAAACCACAAAAAAAGTGTTTTGCAAGGTCGAAAATAAGTTTTGAATGTCTGAAATAAGTTTTGACACTTGGCACAGATACTACAGCACAGAGAACCGCGCATCTTGAATCGCGTGAGTCACTGGCGGAGCAGTCAGTCAGTCATTCCCCCACCAACCCGGCAAATACCACATGTGATTCGACCGTACGTTGGCAGAGAGCAACAATAGGTTAAGAGCAACATGCTCCCGCCTCCTTTTTTTTTCGACCTTCAAAACTTTTTTCAGACATTGAAAACTTATTTTCGACCTTGCAAAACTTTTTTTTGCGGTTTTGAATCGTGGCAGCGATCTCATCCCATACAGTGGCGGTAAAATGTGTCGCGGTCCGCCGTTAAAAAGACGCGGTCAACAGTTGCGATCGTCATTTCCGGTAAGCATGGTATTCAATTTGATTTATTATCCATTTTAATTTAAATTTCATTTTAAAAAAAACTCTAACCTGAATCAGTAGATGTGGTAGAACAACCACAGACGTAATATACGTAGACGCCGCATCGACTGCTTGCAACGTTGCTGCAATACGTCATCGCGTCCTCCATATTGGAAAGGGCCAGACTGCCTGTAAACACGAGAGAACTGAAAAAAGCTGATCCACAGTTAATGTGCTCACTATAAGAGTTTATTAGTTTGTGTTTACGTTTGCTTTATTGATAATTATTACTTTCTATTTTTTATGTTAACAAAACAAATAACCATAGTATTAATATCCATTATTAATAATAGTTGAGTTTTTACTATAAGGCCTCTGGGGTTTCTTACCTCTCCTCTGCTGTTTGAACAAAATCAGCAAATACAAATCAAACAGTGAGACACTGGCAGTCAGTCTGCTTTCTATATGTTACACATGTGTTATAATGTGTTAAAGGATATATATAAGATATATCTTTATAAGAATAAAGAACAATAGAAACTATAAAAGGCATTAAACTCAAACTGACACCCCTTCTGCTTTAGTACGTGAGGAAAATCAGACCCACAAGTGGACGAAACGGAGAGGCTTAAACTGGACATTTACACTTTTGACAAAAAGTCATGTCCTGGTCCAAAGCCTTGAAGCAGAATGATTAGTTTCCTGTCTGTCCACTCGTCCTCATCCACTGATGACACAGTGATGTATCTGCCACTGGCTGGTTGGTACATTTCCTCTATCCTGCAACAAGGGAAGCTAGCCAACCCCACCAACTCCCCGAGGCTTATTCACCTCCCAACTTCTCATCAAGTGGACAACAGGTGCCCATTGTTTCCATGGAAGCAGCTCATAATAGATACAACATTATTGATGGCACTAATAAGTGTGAAGATATTGCTTAGATGTTGTTTCCCTCCAGATCTCGGGGAACCTTGTGCCATCTAATGAAATGTGGGCATGTGCTGGTTTATGAGTTGGTGTTAAAGTGTGTGTTAATATGTGCCTGTGTGGGTGTCATCAGTGAGTACATGTTCACATTACAGTATCCGACACTTATCTTGTGTGAGGGATTGAAGATGGGTGGGTGCAAACGAGCAAGCTTTTCTCTTTGAGAACAGTTTGGTATCATAGGAGGTGTGTGTGTTAACTAGATCAGCCAAGTGTTCCTCGGGGCCCTGTGCTGATTTGGAGACCTATATTCAGACTTAATGTGTCCGTCCCTGTGCTTACTCTTTATCTCCCTCCACTTCAGTCTCGGCCTCTTTAGTCCTCGCTCTTTCCTTTCCTCCTTCAATTCAAGCACCACCACCCCCCTCCAAGGTGGAGTCACGTGGATGTAATCGCATGCTTGTTGTCTTTTTGACATCTCCAGTCACCTCTCTCCAGTTAGCTGGCTCTTATGAACCTCAAACCCACAAAGCAAATAAGACTCAAAGTAATAAAAAGCTTGCCACCTCCACTAGAGCTGCATTTGAACTGAAACCTGTGTATGGCAAAGCAATAATTACCCTTTTTTATAATAAGTGAATTAGGTGCACGTGCACATGTATCAAGTGAAACAATCCTATTTAAGGGCAAAAGCAAATCTATGGCAACAGAACATCAAAACCAGGCAGGACCGAGCAGAAATGTCCAAAAATAAAAACTATTAACAATAAATGGCACAAAGAGTTGTTTAATTATAGTAATTATTTCAAGTGCAGGAGCTGGTGCGGAGCGGGTCTGGAGGACTGACACGGTTAATGCTGAATTAACAACAAACTGCACGTGTGTGGAGGTCAAAACAAGAACAGTTTGTTGTAAAATTAGAAACTAATAAGCAGGTATTTGGGACACGCAAATAGAGCAGAACAGTTCTTAAACATCAGACACTGCAGCAAACCAATGACTATCAGACATGAAGTATCTGTGAGGGAAAGCATGTTAGTCAAGTGTGCCACAAATGATTGAATTGTTGTATCTGACTCCTTGTGGCATCAAACATAAGTTGGGTTATTTCTTTCTATTTGCTAATTTATGGGTCAGAACTTAAAGCCTCCTGATCACTGGTAAATATGGATCTTACCTGCAAAGAAAACATATCTCAGTCCCTCAAAAAGCATTTATTTGTGAATGCACACAAGTTAAGGAAGCATTATTAAATGTTATTTACAGCACAAGTGCAGGGGATGATATGGTAAACAGCCCATACATATCAATGTAGCCCTATCACTCTTTACATTCAAACTCTCAGTGCTGTTCATTCAACTCTCTATAACAGTCATTGCTTATTGTTTGTTAAAAGCCTCTCGGTCTCTGGTGGGAGGTTGTTCTTTTTCCTTTTCACAGTTGGTGTCAGGCAGAGAACAAGGCCTGTCTGTGCGTCCCCGTCTCTCTGTCGGCATCCTGCGTCACTTGCATTTCTAACAATTATCTGATTACAGCGTTGGTGCCGAAAATGAATCAAGAGTTAAATATACAGCATCTGGTCCTCACTATAGTTTTATGGCTCTGCTTCCCACACAACCTGCCACGCATTTACATGTTAACCTAATTATATGCCCACTTGCTCTGTGGCTAAAGTTTCCTGCCTCTTGACGTCAGATGTGCTTTTTGATTTCTGCACACACATATACATACACACACATGCAAGTAGAACTATGTTAGGGTTTTTTTTATCCCATATTTGGTGGTAGAAAATAGGCCTTCCTAAAAAAAGCTGAGAATGTTTCGAAGCTTGGTTTGGAGGACGTTCTGAGCACAATAATCTGATGACATCCTCAGGAAAGGCTTTATGGCAAGCTCATGGTGTCACTAGAGCATGGGGAGTAAGAACTGATGCACAGTCAGATTGCTCTTTGTAGAAATACTTTTAGCACTTTAACATTTGCACAGGGTCAGAGGTCGTGCTGGACAATGGAGCAGCAGATCTGACCTCAGGCTGAACTGATTGCACTGGTTTAGCCTTAAATTAGTTATTTCCTGGTACCAAAATATATCTGGAGCATTGACTGAGTTACTGTACTGTACTGATTAGTCTTGCCTTCTTATGTGCTTGTCCCCAGTGTGCTGTAAGGGCGGCAACACAAGGTCGAGTCCTGGTCCTGGAGGGGCTGGAGAAGGCAGAGAGAAACGTTCTGCCTGTCCTCAACAACCTGCTGGAGAACAGAGAGATGCAGCTGGAGGACGGACGCTTCCTTATGTCAGCCGAGCGCTACGACAAGCTGCTGCAGGTCAGAGCAGCACTCTCGCTGTGGTGGTCTGAAGGTCTTTAAGGCATAATGTTAATGTTTTATCATTAGACAACAGCTATGGGTGACAGACTTGTTTGTGGAGCCGTATCTCTCTGAATCTTCACACTTAAGCAGTGAGTTTTCACACTACTCCCACAGTGCTGTTGCCATAAATACTGTGTAACATTCAGGGTCTGGACTTGTTATGTGCTGTCATGTACCTGCAGCCTTTTGCATGAAAAATGCATTTAATATAAAATGTGTAAAATCACAGGACGTTATAGACAGTAGAAAAGGATGGGAGTTTTTGATACCATGATGCATTGCAGGATCACACCAAAGAGGAGCTGGACAGCTGGAAGATTGTACGTGTAAGTGAGGACTTCCGGGTCATTGCTCTCGGTCTTCCTGTCCCCAAGTACAAGGGCAACCCGTTGGACCCTCCTCTCCGCTCTCGCTTCCAGGCCAGAGACATCTATTACCTGCCGTTCAAGGTCAGTCCAGGAATGACCTGATTATCTAACGCCAAACGTCTCCCGTCACCAAAATGTCTCAATAATGAGAGAAGAGATCGTCTAACTCCCCCGTGATTAACCTGAATAATCCACATAACACCGCAAACACAACTTCTTTCTACTAAAAACAATACAAAACTTCACAGCCAGCAGCAAATGGGACAAAATACTGTTGGAATTTACTTAAATGTAGTTTTTCAGTGTTTGTAATTTGGGTGAACTGGCTCTTTTATTGTGTAGCTTGTGAGAAATTATGCTTTAAAAATGATCTGTCTACACTTCCATGTGTCAAATACATGTAATTAACATTTTACGTTGCTTGTGTGTATTTCAGATTGTAGACGGTCAGCATTAACTGAGTGTGTCTGCCCGCTCAGCAAACATCTTTGAGATATTAAAGATGTAATATACATTTTAAAGTCCTGTTTTCAACTTGCTGCTGCTCTCTCTTCAGGACCAGTTGGAGCTGCTGTACACAGCAGGACCAAACATTGCTGCAGAAAGGTGAATTAAAAGTAAACATTTACTGAAGCGTTGACCTTTTTAATGGCTTGTGTTCTTTTGACGTCTTCGTACTTGTTCATGTGAAGTATTCAGTTGTATTCTGTGTGTCAGGGTGTCCCAGCTGCTGTCACTGGCCACTACGCTGTGCTCCCAGGAATCATCCAGCCTTGGTCTTCCTGACTTCCCTGTGGACAACCTGCTGCCTGCCGTCCACGTGCTGGTGAGAATTACTCCAGATCTTCCTTAGAGAGGGTTAGAAGCAAAGAGAAAGCCCAGGATTCAAAAGAAAAGCAGTCCTCTATTGGTCCGGTGATACTAGTGTCCAATGCTTGTCTTCTCTGTGTTCCTGCAGAACACTTTCCCCATGCTGTCCTCCCAGCACCTAGTCCAAAGACTTTACCCCTACAACAGCATCCTGGGCAAGGACGGGCGCAGCGCTGTGGAGGGCGTACTCAGTGTAAGTCAAGATGTGAACCACCAGTTAATTATGTGCTGTCATCCACATGTGGTGCCGTCTAATCTGCATGCTTGTTACGGTCTGAACATGATACATTATTCAAACAAGTTCACGTTGGCCTTCTCGTTCTGTGGCTCTCTCCCGTAGAGATTCGAGCTTTCTGATGGCCGTCGTCAACCAGCACCCAGCGCCATTCTGAGTGTGTCCACGCCGAGGGACGTTCAGGGTCATGCAGATGTCACGCTGCGCGTCACGGACAAGGACATCACCTTCCAGGTAGACTGGACATAACCAAGCATCCAGTCTGGGTTAGGAGTGATGGGCTGCTTTGTTCTCATAGTGGATTAGGACATGAAGCCCTGCTCCTGCTGCAGGCCGGTGTTAAAGCTGCTCTTTGGGGTTTTCTTGTACGCATTTTAAATCCTGCATTGTGTCCTTCATGGCTCCTTTGCTGTGTTTCTTGGCACATTACTGTCACCTGCAGATCAGTGGAATAGTGTGAAAACACTCACTCATACACTCATTTAAATGCTGTTTTTTAATTTTGTGAGACAGATAAATAAAAGAAATATAAGACTATTACATTATTATTTGTTCTTTATATATGATCTCATTATGTAATCTGACTGGGCCCGTCAGTGTGGCCACTCTTCAAATTATGAACTAAAACAAATGGAGTCAGTGAATCACACATTTCACACAGCAGGCCACAGACAGACAGGCAGACAGACACACTATCAGTAGCCTGACCATCTTATCTCTGTGTCTTTGAAGGGAACATGTTTATCAGCCTTTGTGAATGCGTCACTGTGTGGGATTTTGGGAGAATAGAGATATTGCAGACTTCATATCACTCTTATTACCGTAACTCAAGCTGTATTGTCTTCTAGCATGCAGCGCTGTGTGTCTGTTCGATGACACTACGTTGTTGGAACATGCAGTATATTTTGTTCCCAGCCGTGTGTCCGTGATGCTGATGAATCTGACTCATTACTTATTTGAAGGGATATTTTTCCTCAGCTTGGCTGCTCTTTCATGGCTTCTTCTTGTCTCCCTGTCAAACGTCAGGTTCCAGCAGGCACCAAGGAGCTGCGCCCACCCAGCAGTAGTCCTACCTTCATCAGTACACCGAGCCACTCCCAGCTGCTGGCTGAGATGACGCAGTCACACATGGTTAAAGACATATGTCTGATAGGAGCCAAGGTAGCTCATACACCATACACACATGCAGTACACATGGACGTGATCTCTGGCCGTAACAGAATCTTTCTGTATTTTTTAGGGTTGCGGCAAGTCGGTGATTGCGAGAGAGTTCGCTGAGCTTCTGGGTTACAGCATAGAGCCGGTCATGCTCTACCAGGTGAATAAAAACTGGACTTTTCTGCGTTTATTATCTGTGAAACTCTGCAGAGCATGTGATCAAACTGTGTGCAATCACCAGACGCACACTTCCTTTTTATGTCAAAGCTCCCAATTAAGCAACAGCGTTTCTTTTTTCCACTTCCTGTTAATACTTATCATAATGTCACTTAAGTAATAAGTACTTACTTATAGTTCTCGTGCAGTTTGTGACCTGCGATGTCATGAATGGATGTTTCAACCACGGGCAAACAAATTGCACACAGCGGGGAAAGGGTGGTTTAATCAAAGAAGACTTTCCTCTCTTGCTCTACCAGGAGTTTCTGCATTAAGTACTGAAGGTAACAGTTTAAGATGTGTTAAACTATCCAAATTCATCTAAATGTTAACTTTAGCCAGGGAGGGTGTATATAGTGGGATTGAAGTAGAATTAAGGCAAGTGTTTGGCTTAAAGACACACATCTGACTGACACAGACTGGAAGCTGTCCATTTATTTCTCACCTTTAATGGGCTGCTGCTGCTGCTGCTACAATGACACCTCATCATTTAATAGCACCAAATGGAGAAAACAGAGGCTGTTTTGGTTTAATGAAAACCGTCTTGTTGCTGTGGAACATTTAGCAGTTCAGCGATCACTGCCTGGAACAAATGTGTGCAACTCCGCACAACTCCTCCTCTACCCTCCGTCGCTGCCATGACATGGTAGCGTGATAGTGAATATGACATTGTTTCTACACAGATGCCCCTCCACCACCACCACCACCACCACCTGCAAACAGAAATGTGCCATTAGCTATAATGTGTACTAGGGCCAGACTTCATCTAAAACACACAAGCTCAGGTGTCCATTTCCTCCCCCCCCTCACTTCCAGGACATGACAGCCAGGGACCTTCTCCAGCAGAGGTACACTCTCCCTAACGGAGACACAGCGTGGAGGCCGTCTCCACTCGTCACTGCTGCCATTGAGGGCAAGCTGCTGCTTCTGGACGGTGTGCACAGGGTCAACCTGGGAACCCTGGCTGTGCTGTCGAGGTACTAACAAATATACAGTTCCCTTTAGTTACTTTTAGGACACTCTGTTAATGGTTTTGCTTGCTATCTTTTGGATCTTGTGCTGTCTTTTTGTAGTTCTCCGCTGCTGCTCAGCTTAGTCAGTTAGTTTATTCTCCTTTGAAAGATTAACACACACACACACACACACACACAACTCATTCCACTGTGTTTTGTGTCCCAGGTTACTCCATGACAGGGAGTTGGATCTGTACGATGGGACCAGGCTGCTGAGGTGGGACAGATACCAGACTCTAAAGGAACAACTGCAGATCAGTGACCAGCAACTGCAAGAGAGGTACACACACACACACACACACACACACACACACACACAGGTCAGCACACAGAGGTTTACAGGGAATGGAAAATGGAGAGAGAGAGGCAGAGAGTAAAGATGAAAATGGTATAGCAGGCAGGAGATGGCGTTCTGTGATGCTGGCGTGCACATTTATAAAATGAAGAGGAGAGTGATGTATGTTTGTCTTGTGTCTCCTTTCATGCAACTTATTCTGAGTCTCCTGTCAGGGAGGGAGTCTCACCTGGGGTTCAGACTGAAACGAGCCCAAAGTTAAAAGAATGTCTGCAGGGACTGTTCCCTGTATTTGACTCATAGAGTGTGTGTGTGTGTGTGTGTGTGTGTGTGTGTGTGTGTGTGTGTGTGTGTGTGTGTCACTCTGTGTCTGTCTGTGTCTTAAAAACCCACCTAAGCTAGCAGGAAGGATGTTTGTGGTCGGACATCTGGGCTGAAATAAACCCACTTCCTCTTCCTCTCCACTCCTGTGGCTCAGACAAAGTGTGTGTGTGTGTGTGTGTGTGTGTGTGTGTGTGTGTGTGTGTGTTTTATTGTGCATTACAGTGCAGGTTTCAGTTTTTCTCTCAATATCCACTTTAACATTTAAGGCCATAAACACAGATATGGCAAAGTCAGAAATGGATGAGAAAGACCCTGCAAGTTGCTAGGCAACAGAGTGTGTGTGTGTGCATGTGTGTGTGTGATCTGTGCGGGTTGGAGGTCTGCACAGGACCGTTGATTCAGTGGTGCTCCTGCAGGATTTCCGCCCGCTCCCTCAGATGCATCGTCCTGCTCCTGCTGAGATTCTGATCGCCTGCACCAGCGCTTCCTGTCGGAAACTGTTCTGCCTCACGCGCAGCTCAATCTTGCTTTAAGGCAGTGGATGTAAAAAATATGGATCGTGTCCCTGTTTCCCTGTTTGGTTGTTTCCGATAGCAGCAGGGAAATTGTCACCATTAACCAATCAGATTTGGATTAGGGATGAACAAGGAAGACAAACAGAACCAAACTTATCTGTTATAAGTAGTAACATATAAAAAGTAAAGTATAAAAGTGCACGGTTCAGCCCAATAATAACAGCCTCTGATATCTTCATATATGAAATGTCTTCCCACACACTCACCCAGTGACGATGATGATGGTTAGCGCCCGCTTCCACCCACATTAGAGTAAATATATCCTGTTTGGGTTTGGGTGTCCCTGTGGGGTGATAGAAATGGATTTTGCTGTCCTCTTGAATCAGAGGATTACACAGCCAGCTGTCAGAAGTCATGCTCTTGTCACTGACATAGATTTGGTGGGACACACACACACACACATACACATCCGTGACAAACACCGTGTGCACCTGCACTCTACACCTCCTTGAACATGTGTGTCTTCCACTGACTGTAACTGTTATCCGGTGTGTTTGTGTGTGTTCAGGTCGATCTTCCCCATCCATCCATCATTCAGGGTGCTGGCCCTGGCCGAGCCCCCCGCCGGGGGGGCCAATGCAAGCAGCAGCAGCAGCAGCAGCAGAGGTCAGCAGTGGTTGGGCCCAGAGCTGCTCACCATGTTCCTCTACCACACCGTCACCCCCCTGGCCAAAGCAGAGGAGATGGGCCTCATACAGAGACTGGTGAGACACACACACACACTGAGACAGCACCACCTTCTTGAGTGTTTATCAATGAATACGTTTGTGTATGTTCAGATCCAAATGAAATACACTAAAATTATACTTTTTACAACTTGCTATGCTTAGACATGCGTAGAAATGTAATCCAATGCTTTGGCACATCTTATTAAATGAAAGTATTTGAACAAAGTTACATTACCTGTGTACAGAAGCTTTCATCCATGTGGTAAACATTATATAAATATATATTTTAAAGCTTCAGAAAACTCAAAAGCGTGAGTTTGTTCATTAATAGTTGTGATGACTCGGTAGAGTTCAAGTCTCTCTCCTGTCTCTCGCCACTGTCACTAAAAATAACTCAAAGTGTTAATTGCTTTGTGTTCTTACCAGCAGCTCCTACAAATGTAATCAATAACTGTTATCTGTGCCCGGCTGTTTGTTTGCTTCTCGCCTCAAAGCTTTGCAACAGTTGCAGATTGTCTTGTCAGAGACATGAAAGCTGCGCTGAACGTTGTATTTGACGTGTGATGGACGAGTTAGAGGAGAGTTTAACTGTTTAGCTGTTAGTGCAGAAACATTATTCCATGTTGAGAAACTACGTTTATTTATTAACGGTTCATTATTGGCCTTTTGTGGAGCTCGGCAACAGGAGTTTTTCCAAATAAATTGTGACTTGGCAGTGACACTGTGAGGTGTCATGTTGGCCTCACACACTTCCACACAAAGCAAAATGCAGACCTTGTTTGGCCATGCACTGGGATGTTGTGATGCATAAGCACAGCCTGTTGCTCACTAGTGTTTGTGGTTTGGGTTGTTTGAAGGTGGCCGGCGCTCTGGTTCCGCTGTCATCTGCAGGCTGTGGTGTTGCACTGATAGATATCTCATTTTTTAAAGATTCGTTGTGGCATATCTTTGATCTGATTGTGTGACAGTGACAGTTTCGAGAGAGAGAGAGACAGAGGAGGTGAATGATGATCATCTTGTCTTCTTGATTTCATCAGAATCAGGTTTATTGCCCCTCCCTGAACTGCCACCTTAACGTGGTGGAGGGGTTTGTGTGCTCCAGTGATCCTAGGAGCTGCGTTGTCTGGAGCATTAGCTCCTGGTAGGGTCTCCCTTGGCAAATTGGTCCCAAGTGAGGAGCCAGACTAAGAGCGGCTCCCAAACCATCCACGAGTGACATGCAAAAGGACAGTCACGTCGCCCGGAATAGGGAAACTGGGGCCTCCCCCTGGAGCCAGGCCCGACTGCCTTAGTTTCAGCTAGGTGTGCCTGATAAACTGGCTCTGGATCAGTGGAGGTATCAGCAGTCCTGTAGCTTCACTGCTCTTCTCTCCTCATCTAAATACCACCATCCTCTTCATCAGTCCTTCTCTCTTTCTGTTCCTTTCACATTTTAGAGCCCTGATGTTCCACCAGAAGCAGCGGAGCAGCTACTGCACCTCACACACAGCCTCCGCAACACCAACGACCCCACAGTAAGTGTGTGTGTGTGTGTGTGTGTGTGCACGTCCGTGCATGTGTGTGATGGAAGTAATGTATTTGTGTGTATGTGTGTCTCCAGGCACAGTCTCTGGCCTCCTCTCTCTCCACCAGACAGCTGTTGAGGATCTGTCGCCGCCTCTCTCATTACCCGGAGGAGAACATCGCACACGCTGTCAATAAGGCTTGTCTTTCCAGGTACAAACACACACACACACACACACACACACACACACATACTTAAGCTCCTGTTTCTGTACAAACAAGGGGATTGTGTTAATGCTGTGTGACTGCGTGCACCAGTGATGAAGCGTGTGCACGTGTGTTGTAGGTTCCTGCCAAGCCTGGCCCGCGCCTCGCTCGAAAAAAGCCTCGCCAACAGCTCCATCCAAGACACAGCAGATCCTGCTCAACACACCCGTGACTTCAGCTGTGAGTTCCAGGCAGCTGCTCAAAGTTTCTAAGTACAGTTTATAGTTTTGCTGCTTTTTAGTTTAGTGTTACAGCATAAACTCCAATTATCAACAAATGTTTTACCTAAAAGGTGCAGATGGAAAGTAGGATTCAGTATCCTCAAGGAAAAGAAAAGGTTCAAATTACTTTATAATGTCATGATCATGATCACAATCCCATTTGTTGGGAGATAATTTAACTCTGCTAGATGTACCATCATGACAGATTGTGGCAATGTGCATAGTGGCGCTGTTTATCTACCTTCATTAAACGTGAACCAATAAATATAATATTTTGCATTGCTTGTGAAAGTATATTGTGCAGAATTTTGTCCAGAACTCTTTAAAAATGAAAAAAATAAAGATGGAAAATAGTGTGAAACAGGAGATTATTGAGAAAACCAGCCTGCAGCTCCTGTTTGCAGCTTAATTAGCAGATGGTTGTCAGCGTCAGACGTTGCATCCTGAGCTAAAGAATGTGTGAGTGACGGCCACGAGCAGCTAACATGTCATTCACTATTGAAATTTGAAGACGGCGATGCGTCAGGAGCAGCTCCCTCCACCGGCACATTTGATCGAAGAAGATCCTGAGTTGGACAAATTTCAGACCCCCAGTGACTGCGTCTCCTGTGTTTCTCTAGGTACAGTCAAAGACGGCGTGTTGACTATTGGCAGTGTTTCTGCTCCCGTCTACAACGCCAACGAGAAAATGAAGGTTCCCGACGTGCTCTTCTACGACAACCCTCAGGTGGGTGAACACCGGATACACTCCGTCCAAACTAAATCTGTAACTGCAGGACAACATGAGACTGGAAAAGAGGGCAAGAAAAGAGGTTTACTTTACTCCAGGACGTGACCCACATTTGATCACATAAGTGCAGAAAGCCGGATTAGAAACAAAGAATTCTCACTTGTTTTAGTTTCTTTCCCCCTCAAACTGAGAAAGATCTCTGTATTCTTCACCTCACAACATTCATAGCATTGTTTATTCAGATGAAGTGATTCACCAACTCTGATCCTTTCTTTCCCCTGCTGTCTCACTGCTTTCTCCCTTGTTATTAATGTCCCTCTGTCCTCGTACCAGTGTGTGACATTACTCTGGTATTGGCTGGTATTTTCTAAGGCCGTGCTCTCTCAGTCGAGGCCTGGCCCCAGTACACTGTGCCTGACCTCTGACTGCTGTCGCTGATGGATTTTATTGGATAAGAAAGCAGTCTGCCTTTGATTGTTGTGTGCAGAAGGAAAACAGCAGTCCTTGACTTCCGGGAATGGTTGTAGTTAGCTTGTAGTTGAAATCATGCAGAATCATCACAGTACATGGACATCGTGCTCTTTTAGAGAGTTCGGCTGTTCAGACATGTATGTATGTTGGAGTTTGCCAGTTTTTGTAACTTTCAGATGCCAAAAATCTGACAGTCACACCCACTTTATGCTGTGATTGTCCAGAATGTGCACAGTGTAGGTGTGAAACTACTGGCAGAACTCCCAAGAGAAATGTTTCTGAGTGCTGGCAGGGGAAAGCAGCCGAGACCGCCAGCACACTTCCACAGACTCTTCCTACAACGTTTAGTAATGAACACACCAACAAATACAGCAGCCTGGTAGCTACTGTGCCTGTAAATGCAATATGTTAGTCTCAGTGTCCTGATTATTGATCCCTTATAGTAACATAAATCCTGCCGGAAGCGGCATGAACGGCTGATGGTGTTTTGTTAATATCAGGTTTGGACTCAGATGTTCACATTTGGTTTGGATGAAACGACACGCCCGTGTTGAAACATTTACATTCCTATCTTTGTTTAATTGGTGTCTCACGTCTTATTGGCCGCTGAGGCCGGTTGTGATCGATCCACGGCGTGCCCAGCAAGGAACCCACTGAAGGAAATGACACTCTGACATCCTCCGGCAGTGCTGATGACGCTGTGTGACCCAGATTCATCTCTTTCCCACTCCCTTTCTCTCTGTCCTCATTCTGCCCTTTTTCCTCTGCCTGCTTGCATCAGAGACTGAACTAAGAGTGAGAGAGGGTGAGAAAGGATGAGAGCAAGGAGGATGCCCTACTTTTCATCGACCTGTTTTTCTGTCTTCAGAGTAGAAGCACGGTTGTAAAAAGCATTTCTGCACAAACTCGTGTGGTTTTAAGATGAATTTTATCTCCAAATGGGGAAAAAGGAATTTCTTTCGTATGTGAAATGTAATTCACCACGATGCCCATAAAAGTCCACAAAACTAATTCTAATTTCTGACTATTTGTGTGTTTAAATCTCTCTGCAGCACATGATGGTGATGGAGGACATGTTGAAAGACTTTCTGTTAGGAGAGCACCTCCTCTTGGTGGGCAACCAGGTGAGTGTCCCAGCAACCGTTATCCATAGAGCTCCAGTTACAATCACTGCCATGATCCCACTCTGGTGTCTGTAAAATGAACAGAGCTTAGACTTACAGAGGGAGTGGGGGGGGGGCTATCTCTGTGGGTCTCAGTGAAGTAGGCCACACATGTCGGCCCTGTGAGGAGTTATGAAACCAGCTCCCTACACCCTGATGTCACCCTCCAACCCCACCCGCCCACAGCTCACTGTGGGCACGCGGAGGCATGTAGCTCGTCCTTGGGGACACTCTGGGCCCCCAGTCAGGCCCCGATGGGCAGGGTTAAAGGCAGGAGACAGGCGGAGGAGGGAGTGAGAGTGGACATGTTGTACTGGCAGCCCGGGGGAGGTTGTCTGTGCGTGATTTAACATTAATGTTTATGTGTGCGCACATGTGTGAGACAGACTTGAGTGGGAGAAGCTATTTGCAAATCAGAGTGCATGACCATGCATGGGCGAAGCCGAGACATTAGGAGCTGTCAGAGCGGCTTACTGGACGTCTGACAGACTGGCCGAGAGACTCTGCAGCCATCCAGGAGAGGCAGGCTCTGTGGGAAGCCAGTGGGAGTCCCAGTGAACAAGCCCTGTCAGAACGTAGCACCATCAAACTCTCCCTCTCAGCGCTGCCTCTCTACAGCTGGAACGGACGCCGCTTTCTCTCTCTGTTACTGTTAAACACGGTCATTTCATTACATTGTGCTGGTTGTTCGTGTCCTTCCGTAGGGCGTGGGTAAGAACAAAATAGTGGACCGGTTCCTGCACCTCCTGAACAGGCCCAGAGAGTACCTGCAGCTCCACAGGTGAGGACAGCCAACGTGCACAGGTGTTTTACACAAACACCTTTTCACTACACTGTCAGGCAACAAGAAGATCTAAACTGTCACTTTTCCCTCTGTACCTAGAACCTCAAAGAGATTTAGGAAGAAACGTCCGTCTTTCTTCTCTTTTGATAATCCTATTTCAGTTTTTCAGTCTCCAGGCAGCGTCTTTTGTCCGACTTTTTCCTTTCTGGGTCAGCGTTTAAAACTTTCTCTGAATATCTTCTTCTAATAACACAATAATAGCTTCTTTGAATTCCTTTCAATTCAATTTCCTTCAGGCAGCTCATGTGAATCTAACTTTTGTGCACATTCCAGCTGCAGAATAGCTCACAAGGTCAGTATCAAGATAGATTGATAGATAAAGAGAGATAGACTTTATTAATCCCCAAGGGGAAATTATACAATTAACAAATAAATAGAGATTTAAATATGTTTATATCTGTACAAATCAGTATGCTGTCAGTTATTAATGGACAGATGTTTTGTTATCTAAGTTCAGAGCCTCAGGTTCAGCCCTCTCTAGCAGGATATCAGATTCTGTTTTTCAGTAATAATCATATGTGTACTTGTAGTTTTCCATTAGGGAGGAACAAAGAAACCCTATTTAAGGGAGATGTGAGCAGCCAGCTTTGTCCTCCCCATCTAAGGGTGTCACACCTATCTTGGTCCTCAGTAAATTAGGTCATCCTTCCCCAGAACGAGGACTTCACATGCCCGTGTTACAGACGAAGGCCTTGTTAACTCTGCTATATTGCTTCTATAAATTCTCACACCTCAGGAAAAGGAGGTCAGGGCGTGATCTCCTGCAGCGATCAATGTGTTGTGTGCCGTGAAGTCAGCCTGCTGAATGTAGTGTGGATCAATCTGAGGCAGAGGTGGGCCTTGTATTAATCGTGGCACTGATAGTGTCAGTGAAGGCAACACACAGGACGCCACTAAAAGTCATCACAAACCTGAAGACACAGTCACACAGCACGTCCACATGTAGAAACAACCATTTTCTCCTCTTGCAGTTTGTCAAAGTCTTGTGAAAGTCAAAGTGGAGCAAAGCGTGGATGTGGCCTGGTTAGCTACTGTAGCAGCAGCTAATATTAGACCAGGGCAGAGGCAGGAAGATCTGTGCATGTGGCTTTTGGGAGCCATTAACTGAAAGCCTACAGAGATGTGGCTCAGAAAAGCATCCAGGAAGGAAACTAGGACAGCTCCTGGGTCACACTGCGAGGTGTCGAGCAGAGAGGGTGTTCACAGAGAGATGGAGGGGTCTTTTTGGACGCCACTTGTTGAATTCAGATACAGAGTTACTGACACCCTTTTTCACTGGCCTGCATCTTCAGTGGTATTCAGGTGAAGAGACAGACATGGAGATGCTCTGTAGACATAATGAGGATGACACAGTATTAAAGGTTGTTTATTTCAAATATGCAAAATACTGGTTAATTGTATGATTTTTATAAAAGCTTTAACATCTTTTTTTTTTTACTTATTCAAAGAACTCTTGAAGTCGAGCTGCAGAGACTTAATCAGTTTTTAACACTAAATAACATTTCATGAATGAATATCTGTTTTCTGTTCCACAGGGATACAACCGTCCAGACGTTGACCCTGCAGCCCTCAGTCCGAGATGGCATCATCATGTATGAGGACTCACCTCTGGTCAGTAACACACACACACACACACACACACACACACAGGTACTCTGACAGGATCATTACCTTGTGTATTAATTCAATATTTTAAAACCATGCAGAGTGTTGACCGCAGCCAGGGTTTCACACCCCAGTAAATACAGAAAAATGGACCTGGTCCTGGTCTTGTAGGTATTCAGCTGGCAGTGCAGTCTTTTGTTTCCAGGAGACAACACACCAACATCGTGGCCTCATAAATGTGTATTTACATGTAGACAAAGTACTTATTCTCTCAATATCTTGACAAGAATGTCCCATTTCATGTACTGTGTCTGCATGTTGTGCTCTTTATCTGTCTCTGCCACCCAGCATCCATATTTACTCACCCATTGTTACCTTTAACTTTTTTAACGCAGGTTTACCTGTTAGTTTTTTGTACATTTTTACACAGGTGATTTGTGTCTGTGTGTGTGTGTGTGCAGGTGAAGGCGGTGAAGATGGGTCACATATTAGTGATTGATGAGGCCGACAAAGCTCCCACTAACGTCACCTGCATCCTCAAAACCCTGGTGGAGAGCGGAGAGATGATTCTGGCCGACGGACGCAGAATCATCTCAGGTACGCACACACGCACACGTAGGGTTCAACACCTCGACAGCAGACACGTCCCAGATACAGCGTGCAGACAGAAGTGGGACTGTTTAATGGACGAGTTGAGGATTGGATGTCCTAGAAGACAAACACAAGTAACATATCAGATGCAGGCCACTGAAGGAGGCTTAGGATAAAAGCCTTTATGGACAGGTACCAGTAGATTCTGGATCACGCTGGACTGTAAATGGGTAGATTCTCCAAGCAGTCTCACGTAATCGCACTAGTTGCTGACAGCTTCTCCATTCCTTAGTGACTCTTCCTCCCACGGGAATGTAAACACAACCTTGAGACCTCATAAACACAAACTGAGGCAGCTCCCGGTGCTATCAGGGCAGCAGAGGTTCTTAATCAGAACATTAAGAATTAAAAAAGAGGCCAGATGTTTGTTTGTCTGTCATATCGTGTGCTAACTCGGACTGTGTCTCCTCCAAAGATCCACGCGAGGCTGAGGGGAGGCCCAACACCGTAGTCATGCACCCGGACTTCAGGATGCTTGTCCTGGCTAACCGGCCTGGTTTTCCTTTCCTGGGCAATGACTTTTTTGGAGCTCTAGGTACACACACACGCTCAACACCCACAGAAGAGTAATAATCTTCTCTTTTACTTAATAAAAAAGGCACATATTTAACACCTAAGCAGCTCAGATTAATTAGGAAAGGATATTGGGACAGAGGCAGATGATCTCTGCCCTTCTGTACAGAAGAGAAACAAACTTTATCTGCTGTTTTCATGGGTCCAGAAACCTCTACATTTGGGGAAATAAAGGGATGAGATGAGGGGAGGTAGCGATGGGGAATGACATGCAGCAAAGCTCCCATAGCAAACAAACAAACCATGGATGTTGCAGCTCACGGCCGTCGCCTTGAACCCCCAGACCACCAGGGAGCCCGAGCAAGGTTTCTTCTCAAGCCAGTTTCCCTTAAAGTTTTCCAGAGTAGATGCTGCACATCAGCAGGTGTCCATCTATCTCCATCTCCTCTGTTGGCTGTAGGTGGCACAGCTTAGACTGGAGAGCTTCTGCAAGGTAGATACAGTTAATCTGTGTTATCATGTAGCACTGTGTCACTCTGGTGACCACACAAAGATAAAGATCAACAGATACTTCTCTAGTAAAGAAGAGGATGACTAGTTATGGTCCTCTGAACAGGTGACATTTTCAGCTGCCATACTGTGGACAATCCAAAACCCCAGGCCGAGCTGGCAATGCTAAAGCGGTACGGCCCCGACGTTCCCGACGCTACTCTGCAGAAGCTGGTTGCCGCCTTTGGAGATCTGAGGTCAATGGCCGACCAGGGCACCATCACCTACCCGTATTCCACCCGAGAGGTGGTCAACATTGTCAAACACCTCCAGGTAAGGAGACACACTGAAATATACGCATATACACGTTTTTTTCAGACTATTTTCTATCAATAATTCATAAAGATTATGTGACTTTAAGCCTGCGCTGCTGGAGGCTTTAATAATGCAAGAGAGTGTCCTCACAGCACAGCTGTGACGGAGACAGAGAGGGCTTTCTCCTTCTAAATGTAAAGAATGAGAACAGAGAAACAATAATACAACATATATTTTCTGTGCTCTATCTGTGATCCGTTGGGTTACGTCTGGAGGAAATAATAGTTTATTCAGGAGTTTAGTAGCAAAGTGATGCTTTGTTTGACCTTGGACTCAGTTCAACATACGTGAATGTTTGGCAGAAAGCATTGTTCTCATGGTTACCACATGTTTTATTCTAGTAGTAGTAGTTGTTTAATTGTTTAAGTAATACACATCTTCAGGCGAAGAGTGTGGAGCTATGGTGTAGTTCCTCCTCTTCACCTTCCATCAACATCATCATCATCATCATCATCATCTGTAGGCCGCTGGTTAAGATAAGAAACCTGTATTTGTCCCTCAATAGGGAAACTGCAGCACTACAGCAGTATTAAAATATAGCATGCAACATTTAAAACAATATGAATAATAATATAATAAATATATATACAAAAACTAGTGAATTTACATTATTATTGCACAGTGAGGTTATTAGTTTGTGTAGCTAGAGCAGGTTGTAAAGTCTGACAGCAGCAGGAAGGAAGGACCTGTGGTAACTCTGCCGCTACCTTCGTTAGGTAGAGGAAGAAATAATGGGACACACACACACACACACACACACACACACGATGATGAGGCGAGTCACATTCCCCGTGTCTCCTTGTGGTCTCAGGTCTTTAGAAATGTACACAGCGTTTAGCCCACAGAGGAAAAACATTAACGGCGAGCAACCAAAAGGAAATGATTCCGTGCACCGTGTTGTGTCATCAATACCCACCGCTATTGACTGATCGGTGGCAGTGGGACAGATACAGGGTCATTTAGTCAGAGTCTAAATTGCTTCTTGTGAGGCAGTAGCCAGTCTAGAGCCTGATTACCATTTCAAAATGTGGTCATAACTGTGCCGTTGTGGGAACTGGGATCGATACAGCTAAATGCTCTTTAAATTCTGTGTTTTAGTCGTGACCACTTGGGATCAGGCTGTTATTGATCGTAGGTCTATCAGTGTAAGTACATTGTAATCTGTAGGTCTGGAAGTGCAATTATTATCCTAATGATTCTCCAGGATCATTACAAGCACATTCGGTACACATTCAATTACAGCTTCTACGGAGAAGCTCGCTCTCATCTGGACTGTAGACGCGGTGCAATTAGAGCTTCAAAGTGAATGATTGGGTTTAGTGGCTGCAACTATTATGTTCATTTGTAATTATCTATCAGTAATTTCTTTCAGTTAACTAGTGCAGCAAGTATTGATGACTCTCAGGTAGTGAAAGCTGGATTGATTACTTCATCAGCCATCACTCAGACAGTTGTTTTGTGGACATATACATTTTTCAAGGTTTCAGAAAGCATTGTTTTGTGTCAGCACCAACAGTCCGGTGTCTTGAACGCGCAAACAAAAACCATGGACCACCTTCATCGGGACAAACGCTTAGTCGACAATATTGTCTAAAACAATGAGAAGTGGCTGTTTAAAGTTCTCGTTACTCAGATGAGAGATTCAGTTTACATTGAAAAGCAGCTGTCTGTCTGATGAAGGTGAAGATGAAGCCGAACATGTTTTGTTGATGAAGATAATCCAAGTTTTACGGGCAGCAGCATCAACTCCATCACAAACACGGCAGTTCATGCTCTGATATACGTTAGTGCATTTAAAACTTTATTTTCATTTCCAGAAAGAACGAAAGAAGGGATTTAGGAAATGCATGTATTCTCTCTCTCCCTCTCTCTCTCTCTCTCTCTGTGTTTCTCTGCCTGGTATCACCATAGTTACGGTACAATACAGAAAATTTGTTGAGGCAATAGAAGTTGTATCTCTCTAATTATATCACAAATCAGCAAGTGAGGCTGTGAGTCTAGAGATGAGTTAGCTTCCGGATAGCATGTGTCCCTGCAGTGACCCCTGTTGAAGACAGATCATATTAACTTTCTTAACCTTTTCTTCCTGTTCTTCTTCCTGCTCTTCTTCCTGCCCTTTCATCTCTCTTTCCCATAATTCCTTCCTCCCTCCGTCCTTTTCCCAATGACCCTTCCCTACTCTCTTCCGCCTCCCAACAGAAATTCCCAGACGAGGGTCTGGCCAACGTGGTGCGAAACGTCTTCGACTTTGACTCATACAACAAAGACACGAGGGAGGTTCTGCTCGAAGCGCTGCACAAACACGGGATTCCCATTGGAGCCAAGCCCACCTCCGTCAACCTGGCAAAGGAGTAAGACCCCAGCAGCACAAGACGCTAGGATAACACACACTAACACACTACATCCAGCAGCTGACCAGCAGTCAGAGGAGGCTGGTAGATAATACATGACATGGCCATTACTTCACAGCCTACATGGCTCTGTTTCCACTGTTGTTAATAACACAGTAACAGGCTGGAGTGAGAGAGGACAGGGACCACTGACGCTTCCTGATCGTGTCGTGCACGCTCAGAAATAGAGGTGCAAAGTAGAACCCTTTTTATGTTCTGCAGACCCCCCGAGAACCCTTCAATCTGTTTGTATTTAAACCATGAAGCACGGTCTCAGAGCAGAGAACACACAGGACAGCACACAAAATAATATAATACATATTAAAATAAAACAACCACCTTACAAATGTCAATGATTGAGATAGTGATGGACCCGACTAATGACTGTAATGAAAAATAACAGAAAGATAAGATGCAGAATCTTTAGCTGGATTACAGTTCTTTTATTCTGTTATAGAACGAAATTTAAGATAGAATTAACAAATAACACATTATTTCTATCACGTTTTCACCCTCCAAAGGTTCCAAAATGGTTCTTCTGAAGTGGCTTTGTTGTGGTGAACGGGTATCGATATTACTGTACTGTATATATATTGTAACTGTTTAAAACAGGGCTCATCAACTGGGCTTTTCATCCGGCCGACAGAATATAAAAAACTAAATGCGCTACAATATTTCACATAATGGCAGGATGGTGCAGTGCAGGGTTGGTCAACTAGAAACATATTGCTCTCATGTAACGTTTCTTTGAGTTGTTTGCTGAGAGTCTTCCCGTTTTAGAGCATTTGCAACTTTTAGAAATGAGATCCCGAAACGCTTGAAACCGTCTGATTGTTGTCTCAAGCCCTCTGACCAGTTTCAGACGTCTCCTCGCTGCTTCCTGGAGTGGAAAGGAGGAAAGCTGTCGAACACATTGTCTCGTAATGTACAGCTTTGTCTTTTAAATAAAGGAAAATATTTGTTTCTTCTGTCTCCTGTGGTTTTATTCGGACGTATTCATAAATTCCAGTTCTATAAATCTTTCTTTGAGAACAGAGCAGAGCAGAAACAAGTATTTTCCTTGAACAATTATGTAACTGATTATAAAGATTTATCCGTTCTGTTATGTCTGTGTTTACATCATCCAAGCCCAGCGGGTCTTTTGTGTCTCACATCTCGGGTACATAAAAGCTCATATTTTGTGTCTTGGATTCCAGTTTTGGACATGAAAAACAAGAGACTGTGTGCGCTCATGTATCTCATTGCTTTTCCATTCATAGAAATATTTATGGTTGCAGGACTGTTGCATCTGTGGCCACAGTCCAACTGTAATTCACGAGAAGACACACAAAGGCACACAGAGACACTTGACCCACGTATATTGGCTTTGCACTCTCTAAAGTTAAAGTATTTTAATGAATCCCCTCTCAGAACAGATTACAGCTTCCATGTGAAGCCCTGTTGTGGTGGCCATGTTCATAAGAAAAACAAAACTTGATGTTTTTACATCTCTGGAATTCACAGTGGTTCGGGTCTTGACGGGCAGTTGTCACCATGTGACCTTCAATCTTTAGGTTGCCGCTGCCAGAGGTCAGGATGACCGGGTACTGGGCAATAAACCAAGACGGCAACGCTCGACGCAAACTGCTCTGTCCCACCGAGACGCACGCCATCGACATCAAGGTAAACCCTGACAGACAGCAGCAGAAACAGCAGTGTGTCCCCACATCTCCCATATGTGGTGAAATCGAGGGGGTCACTACTTATATAGTCACAGTCCAGCCACAATCACCCTCACCCACTGTAGGAGGCTTAATTCAAGTCTGTTACAAAGTCTAATGGCAGGTAAAAAGAGTGAAAACAGATTTGTTAGGTGCTCCTTGAAGCACCAGGGCTCTGCCAGAAGCTGTGAATCTGCTGTGTTGTTGCTGCAGATGTACTGATTACATGCATTATGCTGCAGGAGGGGTTTGAGGGTGGTTTGTTCTGTATGAAGGAGCAATCAATCAGCAATCTCTCAATCTCTGAAGGTCGGGATAAATGTTTAAGCATCTTTAAACATTTTTAGGCCTTTTTCTGCAACTTCAGAAGTTGGAGAAGATGTTTTAATGTGTGTGTGTGTGTGTGTGTGTTGTGCTTCCAGGGCCCTGTGTTTCTGCGTGTGCAGAGCTACCCCTGCAACAGACAGGAAAGCCGATCTTTGAGTTTCAGCGAGGAGAAGGCCCACTGGCAGATTCCCATGAATGAAGTCAACATCATCTGCGATGTCACCACCAAAGATGGTATACACACACACACACACACACACACACTCTCTCACACACTATCAACACTGTCATACAATACATTCTCAGGTATTTAGTTCATTTAGGGAGAATAACAAAAGATCGATCTAAGATCTACACATAAAAACAGGGGAGTATTATTCAAAAGGGGCATTTCACTCTTCTGCCCCTACTGTGCATGCAGCTGCACATCTATGCAACAAGCCAAAAACACTTCCAATAAAGGACCAGAAAAACACCAGATACAATAAACAAGAGTGAGACCAAAGCACAAGTGTAAAACATGAGTTAGTACATTAACAAGAAAACAAATTAATAGACTTCTCGTGCCTGGAAGAAACAAAGCATCACCAGTGAAACAGTAAAGGGCAACTTATTCCCGTCTGCTTACAGGTCTTAGGGAGTACTACTGCATATGTGATATCTGCTAAATTGGGTAAAAGCTTCGGTTGGGGCTGAAGTTTGAAAATGAATAAAGTCTGTTGGTGTGGAGTTAGAAAGACGGGAGCTTCCTCTGCAGCCCACTGCTCATCTCTGCTGCAGGCTACATCAGCTGCTACTAGCACAACACACCCAAACCCCCGACCCTTGTGGGTAATGAAGGCACCAGAAGAAGAAGGCATGGAATAAAAAAACATGGCGTCTGCTGCAGCAGTTTTGATTTTCCTTTTTTTAAACTGTCCATCGTGAGTCTCCACGTTGCGAAACAATGTTCAACTGACATCAGACTTCTGTATAAGATCTACCTGCTGTACTAGCTGCATACAGACAAACATACATTTCAGAATGAATTGTTAGTGTGTGTGTTTTGCAGGTGTGCTGTACGTGGCAACGTGTAACCCAGTGTCCTTGTACTCCATGAGCGAGCGCGGGGACACTGTTCAGTGCATGGAGCTTTACGACGTCTTCCCCAGGACCATCAGCGGCGTCTGGCAGCCCTTTGTCACCGTTGCTGCCCTTGGAAGTCCTCTGGATGGACAGGTGGTGCTGCACGAGGAGCAGGTTGGCACACACACACACACACACACAAAGACAAGCTATCAGATTAGGGCGTGGTGAGGGGTGTGAATATCTCAGTAGCGGTCCGTGGAGAGCCTGAACCTGGCCTCCAACAGTGTTTTGCTCGCTTACTCAGACTACCCTTTGCTATGACATCATCAAAAGGGGTGGAGTCAGCTTTGCAGCAGAGGTTACATTTAGAATATTTACACCACTCACAGAGTTGTCATTACAGTGGATATGAACGTGTTAATGGCGTTAAAAACAATAGTGCACAGTGAGGATTCAGTGTAAAGTGTTTGGTTTGACACCTGCGTTGTTTAGACATAGTTGAGGTGGAAGTGATCGTGTGCAGCGTTACCTTTTGTTATAAGAGAAAACTCAAGTGCTGTAAATGTCCGTGTTTGTCCAGCCCCTTCTTGCCCGTGTCCTTGTTTACTGACTAGTATAACATGTTACGTGACTCTTACACAACACTGCTATTTAAACTTTTTTTCAACCACAGATTCCTCACAGAGTTAAAATAGCTGCACACGAGTCTGTCAGGGTTTGTTAAAGTGGTTGGTGCTCAGTGGTTGTTTGCTGTTGAGTCTCTCTTTCTCTATAAGACGCTGGCCTGTGACAGCGTAAGACAATAACAATGCACGTTAGCTATTTCTCTGAGCAGAACACTTGTACAGCTGCTGCATATTAGGCAAGAGGAGGACTTCTAAAAATACAGTAGTGATGGATCGTGTTACATCTAAAAATGAGGAGGTCCAGACAACATCAAGTTCATTCTCAGGTCGTTGGCCTTCCAGGGAAACCGTCCCACACACACACACACACACACACACACACACACAACATTAACTTGCACACACATACACCAATGCAGGTTCTTCTAGACAGTCACACATGAATTCACACTCTCACAAAATAATGCTGCGTGCAAGGACATGCAAAAACAAACTCAAAGACACACTTCCATACATGAACATCCTGAGTGAAACACCCCGGCCTGTCAGAAGACGCGTCCACATGCAGGACACACTCCCTCCAAAAGCAGTATATGTTTAGGATCACGAAACAGGGTTTGCCTCCTCTGAACAGCTCAACCGGTGCTCAGTTCATCAGTGTACGTCAGGAATTGGAGGCCATAAGGAAGCCATTAGTGTGAAGCAGGGCAGCCAGGGCCGAGGCCAGCTCCCCCGCGGCTCATTCTCATAAAACCCAATTGAAGATGAAGTCTGGTGCGTCACCAACAAAAGCCTTCTGCACAGTTCACCCAATACACACACACACACACACACACACACTGTGAGATATCCTACTGCTCATCTGATATAAATCTGATATAAATCTAGGAAGCACACAAACGCTGCAGCACACACACACACACAGACACACACCACATGTACAGCACTCACATCCTGGGGTTCCACCGGGAGAAGAGCTCCCCCTGCTGGCTGTGGTAGAGCAAGAAGTTCTTCAGAGGTGACTCACTGCGTCCAAGTGAAGGATGGCAGTGTAACTGGTAAACATTGCACAGCAGTGGGTTTGGCTTTGCTTTGTCTTTCTTGAATGACCTGACTGCATCCAGAGTGTCACTACAACTCCTTTATTGAGTTGTAACTGTAGAGATGGAGACAAGCAAGCATCAGCAAGAGCAAACATTAAGGAAACCGCTCACAGAGGCATCTGTAAATATGTAATACCATGCCACACACAGAAGTGCTGACGTTGCGCTGCAGCTGTCAAATACACTCCCACAGAGCATCAGCATCAGCATCACCTGTGCTGGGTGATTAGCTCTGCCCCCACAAACACTTCTGCACTTCACATTTACATTTTACGATGGAAATGGCTTCCAATACGCCAAAATAGTCAAACCACAAGTTGAAAGCATGTCCTCCCCTCTCTCTCCCCCACCTCCTCTCTGTTTAGCTATCTCTAATCAATAATGTCAGCTTTCTGGAGCTTTTATTGTTAAGTTGTAACATTTAATTCCACTTTCTGTGCCAGAGCAACACAGTGCTCCACGTGGACATGGTGACGGGCGCCGTGCGGAGGCTCATGTTGTCTCCGGACAGTGGTCAGCCCTCCGTCAGAGCCTCCACCTGGTGGAGCAGTAAGGAACAACAGGTCAGAGGTCGCAGCGTGTGTCCAGCTCTACATCCGTTTACACAACAGAATGCATTGATCCCTGTTACTGTGAAGAATAATGACTGAACACGTCTCTCCAGAGCTGTTTGAAGTTCATGTGTCGTGTGTTTTGATTCGTTATTTGCAGGTGGAGCATAAAATGTGTCACGACTTCGCCCACAAAAACTGGCTTCTCTTCTATAAGGAGGATGGGTAAGCTACTCCGATCTAAACTGCATCATCAACAGCGTAATCTGCATCTTACGATGGTGGTAATCCTCCGGTCTGTGTGCACAGCAACCAGCTGGAGGTGCTGGATGTGCTGGAGGGCCGGGTCCACTCCATCTCCCTGCCCATCAACCTGAAGTCAGTTTTCCTCGTGGCAGAGGACCGCTGGCTGCTTCTGGAGAGCAACACCAACAAGTGAGTATTGGACGGATCTTAAATCTCTCTGAGGATCCTAAAGTCTGAATTTAATTCTAATGTCATGAATGTCTGAATAGGAAGTTCCTGCTGACCAAGCCCATGCACATGGCAGCTGAAGACTCTGGAGTGTGTCAGCTGCACAGCATCAGCGAGGACTCGGTCAGCTCAGGTATATATAACCATCAGGGTGGACATCCCACAGCGTGAGACAAAGGTTAACAGGCCTTTAATGTTCTCTCCAGCTGCTCCGTAGCACTTATTAAAGACATTATGTCAACGCTATTAACCAAAACCAAGCAGACGGACATACTGAGGAGTAGACCGGCGTCCTTGACAGCTCCATGTCAGCCCTGACGAGACCTCTTAGCTTGTCCAAAAATATCATGGGAACAGTGCATGTTTCAGTCAATATTAAACCTTCATACCTCTCCATGTCACGTCATGAGCCATGTCCAACCACCTAGACTGAATTAGTCACTGTGATGTTCGCGGTGTAATTTTGATCTGTATTGTAATCAAGAGAAGAAATCTATGAGCTCTAGGAGGGTTTCTGCAATGAGCTCATCGAAACACGGCAAGTAATCTTCTTCATGTTTCTGCCTCTGCTCCGTTCGGCCCCTTCACTCCCACCGTCCCAGCGGAGGTGTGCGTTCCCCAGATGCTGTCATGCGAGCAGCTGCCCAACGAGAACCTCAGCGCCGCTCTGGACCAGAAGATCGTGTCACCAAACCGCGTGCTGGCAGACAGCGGCTCCTTCGCGCGGGTCGTTGTGGGCTTCCCGGACCTCGTGGTGAGATTCTAAGAGATTTCTGGGCTTAATGTTTGGGACATAAGCTTTTAGACATTTGATCTGCACTGGGCAACATGCTGCTATGTCAGTTGCAGCTCTCTGGTACGACCACAGGTGCCGTACCCTCTCTGTGCCTCTCTGTCTACAGGGTATAGACAGAACATTGTACACATTATTACCACCACTTAAAGGGTAACATGGTCATTTAGTGTTAAATGCTTGATTTGATGTTTTGACGGTGTGTTTCATCATCGACACAATCACTCATGTAAACCAAACATCTTTTAATATTTCAAACGAAAGGATCCTGCCGTCGATTTTGTTTTTGGTCCCGGTGTCTCCGGAGCTCGATGGTGGGCGACCATCTGCTGTTCTGTAAACGCAATTTCATTTATTATAACATGTTAGATGTGTTGTCTGGAGTTTCGGTACCTCGAAACCTTGCTTGATTGTTACTGTTTTAACATACTGAAGGTTTCGTCAGCATTTTCCAACTTCTATGTACCAAAGACATGCAAGTCAGGTAGATGAACCACTCCGGTGCACAGATAAGAACGTGTGCATCAGTGTTAACCAGGGCGACCCATTCGGTGTCTCCCTGCTGCCTAATGTAAGGTCCTCAAGTGTGGGTGCTGCATCTGAACTGATGAGCATTAATGTACAGTATGTATTCTGGTCTGTACAGCTGTGTATATAACTGATATGTTCTCTGTCCTTGTCCAGTCCCCTAATGAGGTGTACAGCTTTAAGAGGCCTGTTGACCTGTCGGTGATGAAGAGCGCTGAGAGCGGGGCCCACATGTTCCTCAGAGGTGGGCTTCGGTCCGGCACGGCCAAACGGGAGAACTGCGTCAGTCTGCTCTCAGCCAATCAGGTGGTCCGAGCCCTTCCACCCAGCAAGGTGCCCCTGAAGGAGGTCTACCCCAAAGGTCAGAGTTCAGGTCATTCAAGTGAGCTCGGGGGAAAACGTGAGTTTGTGTTCAGTGTGTAGAGACTTTCTCTTGTTTGTCACTCAGATGTGACGCCTCCGATGACAGCGGCGTACCTGGAGGTGACTGATCTGAACTCTAAAAAAGTCAAATACATTCCTGTCCCAAGGTAAACCCAGCACACCTGTTTCTCACTGTCACTCTGCTTCATTTAGCCTCCTCTAGCAGCGGCTAGTGGCCAGAGCCAGCATTGCATTCACAAACACTCCTGTCATTCAATTCTCATGTATGAAATGTGTGCAAATATCAGCTAAATCCAGACGTTTTGGTCGTTTATCCCCTCTTGCTGTTACATGTTCTGTGTTAGTTAGTCCCTTGTACTTTGTGTATTTTGTTGACCACTTAAACCGAGTTCAGGAAAAAAACATGTCATTTTACAATCATGTTGAAGCAGGAAAAACCCTGGCACAGCTTATTTATTAACATCATTTACCCTTTTGAGGAAAGTTTAAATGTTAAATCGATTTAAACTCTTGATGTTTGTGATTGACAGGTCGATGTCTGTGTCACCTTACACCAGCTGGTTGTCCAAGGTGTCCGAGTCGGACGTGCTCATAGCTGCTCTGGGATCTGGAGGTGTGGTCTCAGTGGACAAGGGCGGGTACGTCCGGCTCTGGGAGACGGGGTTGGACGCCCTGCAGCGATCACTGATGGAATGGAGGAATATGATTGGGACAGAGGATGGCAGACCTTTACAGGTAACACCACGTCTCTGTCTGAGCCTCTTTCACACAATAACCTTTCAGGCACCGCTCACACATGCAGGAATTTTTCTGTCTTCAATGCAAGAATAGATGCAGTCTTGTGATTGACTCGCTCGCTTGTGACGGACTTAACCCTTTACGTGCTTGTCCCTGCAATGTTCGCACACAGCCACACCGGCGTTTTCCATGACATGTGACCGGGTGTTGAGGTGGCACAGAAGTCCCTGAATATCGATTCCTTGCTCCCCGTCCCACATGAGCCCATGCAGGAAACGTTGCTGAACATTTCAGGGATGGACCACTCGTGTGTACGGGGCTCAACATGTCATTGATGAGAGGGTTGGAATAGAAACACGTGCAGCCTGCAGTTTCTCTCCACTCCACTGAGGGGCAGTGCTACTTTAAAAACACCTCCTGTGAACAGAACTCCAGCTGGATGTTACTCTGTGTCCTCGCCTCACTCTGGCAGAATACATGAGCTGCCAAAACACTCCCGATTTCAAGCTGAACGGAAAGTTTCCAGGCCCAAAATGTACGTCCTTGTGCCCCGGGTGGGTGTGCATGAATGGACGCGCTTTGTGCTGATGATGCAATAGGTTTGACTCTTGGTGTGGGTCAGAACATTCAGACCAGCATACTGAGAAAGCTTTGTTAAGGTGCCCACGTACACAACACAGTCGGGCGAATTCTTTAGATAATGTAGCCTCCCAGATGTAGCGTGCATTATCTGTGGATCTGTGGTTTGTTTACGCACGAGGCAGCGAGAGAGAGAAGCCTTCTCAGGGACTGAAGCAGGATATCAGAAATGAGCATGTTTTATGTGAAACTCAAGCAGCGTGAGCAAGTTTTACTGTTTCTTTTAGGATTGAATGAAGGAAAAGGAAAATAAATGTTATTTGTCTCCATGCGCTCCAGCAATAAGGTATGACGAGAGTGTGCAGAGGTCCAGGGCTGCTGAGCAATACATTCATTAACACACACACACTCCCTTACACCTGCACACCTTCAGTGCACACACAGGACCTCTTTCTGACCCAGAATCCTCAGGAGTCGAGTCTTCTTTGATGGGGCTCCTTGAGTCCACTGTAGGTCCGACAGACTCTGTGCTCTGTGCTAAACAACAGTAGCGCTGCTGTATTTAAACATGCCTGAGTAAAAGGCTCTCTGTGTATCTGCTCCATCACCAAACTGTGTACACACCTCACCTCTATACTAGCTTACCTGTTTGCATATGGCACATGTGCACTACTTGCCAAATACCTTGTTTTTAGGCCACACTTAAACAGGGTAACAATCAGGCTTTTGACCAACATGGAAAAGGAAGAGCAGGGATTAAAAAATGGTAACGTATGTGTGTCAGAGGTGATTAACAGGTGTCATCAGGTTCCTTCAGCCTCAGTCTGACATTTCTCTATTACAGCAGTGTTGACATCATCAATACTCACACAGAGATGCACACATCAGTCATCATCTACCTGCACACACAACACCAGTCTTTGTCTGCAGGTATCCAGCATGATATAATCACGTTCATAGCACTTCACTCTTAAATATCCAGTCACTCAACCTGACACTTAATTGTACACCCCTCTACCTCCACCTTTCTGCCTCCCTGTCCTACTGAAGCCTGCTTATAAGTTGCACTCACACACATTTGTTTTTACAAGTTGAAATTGTCTGCAGCCGTGCTTTGCACCTTGAAATATGCAAATAACAAGTTATGGCAAGTGTTGTTGCCACACCGAACACTTCATACTGCAGTTCAGGAAACTGCACGGCTGTTTCACACTCATGAAAGCATGAAATCACACACACACACTCGTACTCCTGCACATGTTCAAACATTCATGTACATTTATACCAACACACACAAGAACCCAAGTTCACACAGGGCCACATATTTACTCCCCAAAAGAGCTCAAAAGTGGGTGAGTGCACACACACACACACACACACACACACACACACACACAGCTGCCATCACTCCTAAATCACTTTCTGTCTTTAGGCGTCTAAAATCAGAAATTTATGAGGCTGTTAATCCAACAAGACGAGGCGTGGACCGCAGATGAGAGACGAAGGGAGAGACACTGGGTGAAGAAAAGACAGAGACAGAGGAAATAAAGGAGGGTGGGGGTGTAGAGACCTTGATTCCCACAGTCATTAAAATGAGGTTTTCTCCACTCCCTTGGCCTCCCTTTCTGTTGCTCTGTCTCAGGGTGGACGCTTACTGCTCACCCCGAGGACCAGCGCTAACAGCATCGTAGCAACACACGCTTCAGACACACATGGACTCCCGTTAGCTTCTGAAGGCTTGTTTCTCTGGTGAGCAAGGTGACATATCAGAAGTAAGACACTGAGATCTTTCCTCTTTCTGAGAGTTCACGTAGTTAGAGGAATGCTTTCTCCACTCTGAGCCCAAAATGGCCACATGTTGTGAAGCGTCATCATCATTTTTCTAAAACCAAAAGCAGAGCATTAGTCACCCCTTTACTGGCTGTGACTGTGAGTCCATTACCAGCATGAAGACATATTTAGGAGCTTTGCCTCCACAGTGTGATGACTGAAACGAGCCTCATCCTCCTCTCTGACGGACAGGTTCTCCAGATCCGGGCCCAGCTGATGCACAGACACAGGTCTGATGTGTGTGTGCGGTGTTTATTGGTGGATCGTAATCGCATTCATAAACACTGACATGTCTGTCCAGTACAGCTGAGCCTTTGAAGCCACATTCCTGTGCATCAGGTGTACCCTCTCGTTTCCCAACGTGGCACAGGCATGTGTGCAGCAAAGCTCATGTTCTGTGGCTGTTTTTTTGGCTCACACATGCACAGACACATGCATGTGTCCGTGGGTAACCGGAGAGCAGTCACATGGCGGAGGTGAGCTCCCGAAGGTGAGCCGTGGTGACGCGAGCGGCTCAAACCTCTGACCCTTTACTTCACCCCACAGCTATGACACCACGCGCTCTCTGGTTACTGCGGTCAACACTGGATCACTCACACACACTCACACTCACTCACACACACACACACACACTTCCTGTGGATCTTCACTAACTAGAATAATGGAAAGCTCTTGATACACAGATGTTTTGTTGGTTTGCAGCTGCATGAGACATTGAGGATGTTTGTCCTGTTTGAGACCTGCTGATTACTAAAACAGCCCTGCATTTTGGGGGGCTGCGGGGGGGGGGGGGCGGGCGGTGGCGGGGGCGCGCGGGGGGGGGGGGCGGGGGGGGGGGGGGGGGG
>JAVQJL010066230.1:0-27203 GCA_036024295.1 Nannoperca obscura
ATTTGGACCCTCTACACCTCTACACCCTCTATTTCCTACTGTTTATTATTCTTTTTTCAATAACTTTATTGAGCATTGTAACTGTATCAAAAAGCAATTTCCCTTCAGGGATTAATAAAATATTTCTGATTCTGATACATCAAGACAGAACCATCGAGTCACAATGACACTGAATGTATATACACAGCCCCCTTTCATCTTAGTCATGAAAGAGGAGGCCTTTTTCTTTGTTCAACGTATCGCATCTCCCGATGTGGCAAACGCTCAGCGTCTTAAATGCTTAATGTAAACACAGTTTAATTCGTTAACCCAAGAACATTTTCCTTTGCTCTCAGTATTGAAGTCGCAAAGGAAGAACGGCCAGAACTTCAGAAGAAAACGTACAAATGGAACACAAAAGAGGAGGCCAAGCAGGCCTTCAAAGAGCTGCTGAAGGAGAAGGTGAGGCCGGCTGTCAAATGTGGTTAACATGTAGATAAACTAGAGGTCACATGTAGGAGAGATGGAGACGCTGTGTCTCTAATACATGTTCACATTACTTTTATTTTGGGAGTAAGATAATTACATTCCATTAATATGCTTTTAGCTGTAAACCAGCGCTGTGAATACTTCCTTCTGTAGTTTGGTTTGTCAGGCCTATAGATTTAAAAAGACGCCATCTAGCTTGCACCGTGGCAGCTTCAGAGACTTTAGCCTCATCACTTGCAGTGGAGCTCGGTTAATATCCAAACATTTGCCATCAAGGTGGCGGTAGTTTGTACACAGGCCATTTCTTCTAAAGAGTGATTAAGTTCTTTAAACAGTAGTCTGTTCAATACAGTTTAGTTGATAAAATGTTATTAATAATCATCATCATACAGCCATGTTAAACCTGTCGTGCTTTAAAGTAGTGCACTACAATAGTACTTTTTTCCATTTTCTTATTAAATGAGGCTGTTTCTTTGATCAAACAATGCCCACAAGTCAGCCTCATACATTTAACTCCAACGAGTGTTGGAAGATTGAGTTGTACACCATTATACGTAGATATCATGCATACACATAGAACGTCTGTGTTTAAGGTTAATTGTACCACGCAAGTCTCCCTTAATGCCAGATGTGTTTACCAGCACATCATTTGCATCTTGATCTGGATCTAATCCCCGTCCCTCCTCATGAGCCCCTGGGAGGTCTTGGCACGGTTGTTAAGCTTCACCTCCTGTTGCTGTGGATGTGCTGTGCGTTTGGTCGCTAGGCCTCCTAGCACCACCCACCTTGAATGCTGCTATATTTAGGCTCCTTTTAATTTTGCGCACAAAGCTCTCCTCTGAGATTGCTTGCCATTTCCTGCAAGATCTTAATGGCTCTGTCTTTATGATTAGCTTTATTGGATCAAAGCACGAGGCTGTCTGGGATTAAGACAGTGAGAGAAAGCGGCACGCCTCACTGAGTCAGAATAACTGACAACTGACGAGGCGGAGGCACGCGGTGGAATCAGTTTATAATGGATGAAGGAGTCACTCCCTGGGAGAGGCAAGTGGCAGAAAGGGGGCTTACATAAGTCCTCTGTGGCACTTGTTTGAATTATTGCCACTCCACACCTCTTAACCCGGGATCTATTAGTAATTAAGAAAATACGTGGACTTCTAGGAGAGACAGCAGCACAGCTCCTTGTTCCTCTGCCTGTCAAATGTTATTTTCCTGTCAAATGTTATTTATTTGCCAAAGAGCAATAAAAGGATCCACTGTCTTTGATTTGTCACTTGAAAATGTTAAAAATGTCAAATGCAAATTGACCTTGAACTCCAGTTTTAAGAGTATAGACCATCATGACTTTGAATTGGATTCTCTGTATTTCAGGGCGTGTCCTCAAACTCATCTTGGGAACAGGCTATGAAAATGATCATCAACGATCCTCGCTACAGGTACGCTATTCTCCTGGGATCAGCTGATCACATTTACAATAGCAGGTGACAACAATGCCCATCTGACCTCAAACTCTCACTTTATTTTCTTTGTCAACAAAGTGCACTTCCCAAACTGAGTGAGAAGAAACAGGCGTTCAATGCCTACAAAGTCCAAACAGAGAAGGAAGAAAAAGAGGAGGCGAGAATTAAATACAAGGAGTCCAAAGAGACCTTTCAGAGGTTCTTGGAGAACCACGACAAGATGACATCCACCACCAGATACAAGTAAGAACAGCCGTGATCTCACAATGGTGTTTTTTTTTTTTGTTTCTTTTCCCTGCATTGATTTGTGGTTCCCTGAATTGTCAATTGTCAATTGATTTTGCAGATGGGATCAGGGATAGGTCAACTATGGCTTGTGCATTCCATCATGTAGTCACAGCACTGTTGGCTTCCGCTTTTACCTGTTGTTGCCTAGTTACACAGTGTTGCTAGGTCACAATTTTGTGAGTGAGCCAACTTAAGGAACTTTGTGATTTGTCGGGTCTGATGTTGAAGCTAAAGTGCATGTGACACCTTGGATTTGGATCAAATTCACAACTTTGGTGTCCTCTTTCTCGCCCTTTTTAAATAAAATATACACAAACAGATAACAGGTGCTAGACACTACAACTATAAATAGCATCTTTTTTTTTACTAAATGTAAAAAACTTCCTGATGCGACACGTAAGATCCTTGGTCTTAGTTGTCGCATCATTGCGTGTGACATCCAGTTCACCAGCACGCTTTGATTTGGCATTTGGGTGAAAGTCATCGTGACAGACAGAGAGGACGGACGAATCGACTGGTGACCTTGACAAAGAGTCAGATTTAGAGTTCAGCTGGCACCGGGGTTGTTGTGGTGACTGAGGCTGTAATCTGGGATGGCTGACAACACGCGGTTGGACTTGGCTGTCTGGTGTGTGTGTGTGTGTGTGAGTGGGCGTGTATCTCCTTTTATGTTTAATACCTTATTTCACTACCATCTGTCAACCTCCTCTTCCGACTCTTCTGAGCATCAAGTTCGGAACAGCCTTCAAAGAAATGAGAGATGTTCAGTGAACGTCAGGAAAGACTACTTCATTTGTACCATATTGTAATAATAGTTTTATATTAACTCTGCACACTTGTGCATCTGATGACTTGCAGTAAGCATAAACACACAAACAACGTGGTAAAGGTAAATTTGGCCTGTGAAATGCTGCCCTCATGTGGGTTAATGTGTGAATATATCCTAAGAGTGTGTGTGTACGTGTGTGTACGTACTTGCAATCCAGGAAAGCAGAGCAGATGTTTGCTGAGCTCGAGGTGTGGAGCTGTGTACCAGAGAGAGACAGACTGGAGATCTATGAAGATGTCTTGTTCTACCTTGCTAAGAAGGAGAAGGTAAGGCTTTGTTCTACAGCTCAGCCAAAACACAGTCTGCGTCTTTTTCATAATGACGTAGAATCTTTCAGTCTTCACCTGCCGGTGTCATCGACGATGTTATTTTAAAATGTGAGTGCTGGCACGATCAACATGCTGGTTTCCTCTACAAACCGTTTCCAGGAGCAAGCCAAGCAGCTACGAAAGAGGAACTGGGAAGCTCTGAAGAACATTTTGGACAACATGGCCAACGTCACGTACCGCACCACCTGGTCTGAGGCCCAGCAGTACCTGCTAGACAACCCTACCTTTGCAGAGGATGAAGAGCTGCAGAGTATGAGAGCAGACATTCATCTAAAGTTTCTACCTCACTTTAAGTTTACTTGGTGAATGGAATTAGAGGTTCTCCCCATTGACAGTGTTGTCTCCTCACAGATATGGACAAAGAGGATGCCCTCATTTGTTTTGAGGAGCACATCCGGGCGCTGGAGAAAGAGGAGGAGGAAGAGAAGCAGAAGACTCTTCTCAGGGAGAGGAGACGACAACGCAAGAACAGAGAGGCCTTCCAGGTGAGAGGGAAGTCACAAACTGGAAGTCACCACGTCTTAAATGTACTTCTCATGTTGCAAAAGTAAATTGTGGCTGTAATCTGTTATAGTAACTGTTGTGTAATTTCTGTCCCTTTTTTGGAAAAATGGTTTAATAATCTGAATCCAAGTCACAACAGTTGGATGTCAGTTGCCGTCCTGGAATTATATTTTGCCGCTTTTCTCTCAGAAATTCCTGGATGAGCTCCACGACCACGGCCAGCTTCACTCCATGTCTGCCTGGATGGAAATGTACCCGACGCTGAGCTCAGACATCCGCTTCGCCAACATGCTGGGACAGCCGGGTAAAGCAACAGGCGGCTTCACTAGTCGGCACGAGCCGAGCGCTCTGAAGCACGTGGTGGATGTGACGTGCAGACACCACGACATGAACACACAACTTCATTTAAATCAAATCATTAAAGCTTACACAGCTCAGGATGTAAATACTGTATGAGCCAAGTTTAATTTATTTATTTATTTTTTCCCCCATTCTTTAAACATTTTTGTTTTTATATATTTTTTACATTTCCCCCAAAACATTCAGCACAGTCCTGTATAACTGTTATTACTTAGTTGTTGTTTTTTCCCATGTTGATGTGACTTGTTCGGTCAATCCTGCAGGTTCCACTCCCCTGGATCTGTTCAAATTCTACGTGGAAGACCTGAAGGCGCGCTACCATGATGAAAAGAGGATCATCAAAGATATTCTCAAGGTACCTCTCGTGAAAATCTCGGAACAAACCGTTTTACATCTGCTCATACCGGTGTTTTCTTTTTAAGAGGTTTGACGTTTTATTATTTTATCTCATGCATCTTCTGTCTTCCTTCTGCCGTGTTCTTGCTGGTGCCGCCAGGACAAAGGCTTTCTGGTGGAAGTCAACACTAGCTTTGATGACTTTGGATCAGTCATCAGCTCAGACAAGAGAGCCACCACGCTGGACGCAGGGAACATAAAGCTGGCCTTCAACAGCGTAAGGCTCCCGTCTGTTCTACACGCGGTTTTCCCTCACTAGCTTTTCACGAATCCTGCAGAGTTCCTTACCGCACAGATGCTGGTCAACAAAGCATACTGGCACAATAATATTGCAAAGTTAAAGCCAGATTGGCAGACATCTGTGTCTTTGGATCTCAGGCTTTAAAAAACTCACCTTTGCGTTCTGTAAGACCTCTCCCTTGTGTTCATTTTTTATCGTTTATGTATCCAATGAATCCATTTTGCAACCTCTTCCCGTGTAGTTACTGGAGAAGGCAGAAGCCAGAGAGAGAGAGCGAGAGAAGGAGGAGGCCAGGAAGATGAAAAGGAAAGAAGCAGCCTTTAAAAACATGCTGAAGCAGGCCACACCACCGCTGGAACCAGAGACTACATGGGAGGGGGTGCGTCCTTCATGCTAATAATATTCTTATGGTTTCACAGCACCAACAATTTTCTATTTTCATGCCTCTCCCTGCTTTTTAGGTTTAATGTTTCTAAATGTTTCATGAAAGTAAGAAACAGCAGCATGTTCTTTCCATATTGATTGTACTTTGTGTTTTGTGATGACAATTTCAGATCAGAGAGAGATTCCTCAAAGAGTCTGCCTTCGAAGACGTGACTCTGGAGTCGGAGAGGAAAAGGATATTCAAAGACTTCATGCATGTCTTGGAGGTAAGTCTGTCAGGACAGTGGGAATGCGCTGGATTAATCGATCTCGGTTATAAAGACTACAATGTTTAACACGGCGTGTGTTGTTGTTGCAGCATGAATGCCAACATCACCACTCCAAGACAAAGAAGCACTCGAAGAAGTCCAAGAAGCACCACAGGAAACGATCCCGGTCTCGATCTGTAAGTAGTCCTCACAAGACAATAAACTGGCAGTCAGTAATCTATATTTGCCTATTTCTCAGTGCGGCACATCATGCCTTGTTAATCTCTGAATTACTGCCCTTAAACGTTTCGACAGGGCTCGGAGTCTGAGGACGAGGAATACCACAAGAAGAAAAAGAGGTCGCAGTCCAAATCTCCTTCTGAGCGCTCGTCTAGTGCAGAATCTGGTGAGTGGCTTTCAAAGCTTAGATGATCCATTTATCATTTTGTCTGGAACAAGTGCAGCACTGTTGACATTTACTGATTTGACATTTTCTGCCCAAAACCAGAGAGAAGCTATAAAAAATCCAAGAAACACAAGAAGAAAGGCAAGAAGAGACGTCACAAGTCTGTAAGTGCACCGTACAGGACGGCGCCAAAATGCATTTAATGTGCGCGCATATGTAATATGTTGTGTTTGTGCGTGCGATGACTGGTTGATTGTTACAAGCAGGCGTCGCCCGACTCTGACAATGAGAAGAAAGGAAGAGAGCGTGATGGAAAGCGTGAAAAGGACCTGGAGAAAGATAAAGAGAACGATAAGTCTCGGGGGAAATCTCGCTCGGACTCGAAACAGAAGTCTCCTAAAAGAAAAGCGGCGAAAGAGGAGGTTGGTTGTTACGTAATCACACATTTGATGTTTTAACGGCTGTTGTCGAGGTGAAAAGTTTCATTCCTTGTGTCTGCGTTGTGTTCAGGGTGGCTGGGATACGTCAGGCAGTGAGCTGAGCGAAGGAGAGCTGGAGAAAAGGAGAAGAACTTTACTGGAACAGCTGGATGCACCTTGATGATCACACCTGTGCTGCCCCTTTTTGTTGTATTTGTATTCTTCTACAGACATGCATTCCCCCTCCAAGCTCATCTGACTGTACTGGTCGCTCCACCTCGGACAGACTGTGTCTCTCTGGTATTCACGGGAATGTGCTACACTGAGCTCACACACTTCTTTGGTGACTAATTTGATATCAGGAAACTGATCGATTGATCAATCTTAAATGTCAGGTTGTCTTTTTTGTTGCTTTTGTTAGCGTTAAAATGGCCGTTAGCTTTAAGTAATTTGTTTAGTTGACTGTAGTTGTACATGTTTTCCATTGCCAATATTTTTTATATTCAATTAAAAGTATATCTTTAATGTCACACTGACTGTCATTTACCCGGAAAAGTAGCATACGGAGAAACAGGTTTCAGGACATCTCATTCATTCTCTCTGGACACGTCCAAAGATAATGAAAAATGTACTTTTGATGTGATCCAACTTAACTGGAGCTGTATTCTCGAGGAATGATCCAAAAAGGTTTTAATCGGAGCGTTTGTTAAAACTGATATACTGTAGTGAAATGTAATAAAATACTGCATCAATGGATTACGTCTGTAATTGGATACTTTAGGAGATCAATAAGGTCAAAGGCGAATGTTCTTTTCTTTAGTTCTTAGATTTATGACACAGGCATGCCTGCTACTAAACCGTCCAGCGTATCTGCATGCTGTTCTACCAGATGTAGAAGGAACTGACAGTTTTTCCATTAATAGATAAGACAGCTGCAAGGACAACTAATCCGTGGGGGGGATTCATCATATTACTGGATGAAACATGTTTAATTCAGTTCAATGATGTATAAAATATTTTAATTGCACTCCGCTGTCAGTTTCTCCGGTACACCCGACCCAGCTAAAACTAATGCTGGTGAACACAACAGTCCTGCAATAAATCCTACCCTCCATGAAGGTGATAATGTTCAAACTGCTTTAGAGACGTGTTTATTCAACTTTGTTTATATAAAGTTGCTGAATTTTACTATTACATAGTTATTTTTAAATGCTTGTCCAACCCATTTATCTCAATGAGGGGAGACTAAATATTACTTCAGTATAACAACAAACTGCAGCCTCCAAAATGACCAAGTTGGATCAACACCTCTACCACTGAGCATTAGAACTTTTGCAAAAGGTACAATGTATTGCATGGATCTTTTATTAGACTGCGTGTGTGACTTAAGTACTCTTCATGTAACGATTAAATAAATAAGTTACATTTCATAGAGGAATTGCTATTTATTCTTTCCATACAATCGATTTGTAGTCCCCTAGGAGGTTTTTTCTGTTGTAGTCAGAAAAACTGAAAATGACACGCTGCAGTTGTAATAGTGATTTGTTGAAAGCTGTCAATTGTCAACCATTACACAAACCAAAGAAAAGGAAAAAGAATCTCAAGGTAAACAGTTTATATTCAATGTAAATAGTTTATTTGATCATATTGTTGAAAATCTCATATCACCTAATTTTAAAAAAGCTTGTTATTTTGCAATAAGCACAATCTGCCTAAAATACATTTCTTGTGGAAGTAAAAAAAACAACAAAAACAAAACATGCCAGTATTATCCAGTTAGAGAAATGTCACCATTACAGACGGTGAAGCTGAGAGGAAATGGAGATGAACGGCAGCATGTGCTTCAGTGGAGATCATTACAGGAGGGTGCATCACTAAGCCACAAAACCAGCTAATCACAGGTCAAACTAACAAGCTAGTTTTATTAGATACAATGTGTACGATTAAGAGTTTAAGTCTGGTCAAATGTACCAATACCACAAATCAGAACTTATGTTGCATGTTTTTGTAGCTGGCTTTGATGCCACTTGTGACACACCCACAAGCAAATTCAGTGATCAGCTGCCTCGTGCGACACAGTGAGACATTACTGATTTAACACACTTTACTGTAGATTCTGGCTGCATTTGGCTTCATTAAATATACAAAAATTGAAACAAAAACTATAAGTTAAAATAACATTCAAGTTGTATAGCACAAGGCAATGAAAACTTTTGTTTAAACAATATGTACAATATTAACCATCTGGTAATGTGAATTAAGTAAAAAAAAAAAAAAAGAAAAACATGGTTTGTAGCAAAATATCTGTACATTTAGGAAACTTATTGTGGATTTTGTTTTGCCATGTTTTTAATGACCATGGAAACGTATTAGATGAAAACATGAGCTTAAAAAGGAATCCTTTCAGTGGTTAAATACTATACATTAAAATTACAATAAAGTGAGTAGCCTGGAATATAATTCATCTGTGTAAAATAAAAATAAAAGATGAAATGCAAAGTTATATCCAGTTTTGACAATGAGATCATTCAGTCGGGTTCAGTATCTTTCGTGCAGTTTCTACGTTTGGTAGAACATTTATTTTACGTAGCTTTACGGGCTCACTGATTCTGCATCAGCTTAAACTTGTTCCCAGGAACCAAACACATTGCTATTTTAAATGGACGGTAGATTTTTATGTGAGCAGGCGACTGTCGACTGTAGTAACAACTTGTGAAAGAGACGTCTGTGTGGAGAGGCCGGACATATACACTTCACATTAGCTCGGTCTTGTTTCGAAATGAGTTGCTGTTTTTGATGTCTTTTCCGTTCGTTATCCTTTTACATACTTTAGTACAAATATAGAGTTTGAATAATTTTCTCACCACCTTCTTCATGTCTGATCATCAGCCCTTTTAGTTGAGGACATGTTTGTATTGTAAGAGAAATGGAAAAGAGCACCAGAATGTAGAGACACAACAGAGTAACTGTAACTCAGAACTCAACACTACAAGGTGTGATATTTGTAACAGCTAAAGGGATCACGTCCCATACATTCTACTTTTTTTTTTCCCAAGGAAGCATCTCTTCACGTGGCTCATAAGGCCACCGCAAGTCCAGTTTTACACATCTTAAAATTAAAGTCAGGTCAAGTTGTATTGCTTGAAGTGGGGAATATTTAAAAACAGTCATCAGACAAAAACAGAAGACGGCGTGACATTAGCCCGCAAAAATAAGTTCAGGCACTTGGCTTGTCTGAGGTTCCAACCTTTCAGACACTTTCAGTTCAGTCCCACACATGTCCCAGTCCTTCATAGTGAAAAGCTGCTACTATACCACAGACATGGAATAACATGTATTCTTATGTAATATATATACATACTCATCTTTATGGTTTGCTACAACGCTCATCTTTCACTTATCATCCTTCACTCTGCATCCAATCTCCTGTCTCTCCCTCTCTTCACATTACACATCCTCACCATCTTCTCGCCACCCCACCCCTCTCCCAGCACATGCCCTGTTCCCTCGTCACATGACCACTTCGCCGTTGTTCACCGGCCGCAGGTTCTGATCATCAAAGCGTCTCCTGACACTCCTCCGCACAGCGTCCGCTCGTCTGTAAGGCTGATTCCTCAAATCTGAGAGGGAAGAAGGAATTGGATGGGGCGGGGGTTGGGGGGGGGATAAAAGAGCTGTCAGTCATCTTGTCAAAGCGTTTTGATGAGCCCACATGCTCAGAGTGCTGGCAGCCTGTCTTTAAAAGCAGCGTGAGTTCTACACAGAAAATAAAGCCTTGCGGGTCAGCTGTCTGTAGGTGTTACCACGGAGACTGGCCACAGGGGTTTGGACTAAGCCTCTGCCAGAAAACCTTCCATGTGCATCATCCCCATAAAAAGGGTGATTAAACTACTGAAAATACTGTTGTTTTTTTTAAATCATCAGACATTCAAATGTACTGTTATTTAGTAGATATAATGAGGAAAGAGAGAGAAGTAGGTCAACACTGAGTGGGCCCTAAATGAAAAGAAAGCAAAACAGGAAGGGAGGTAATAAAGAGATGCTTGCCAGGTTTGGGACACATCCACCACTACAGAGGTGCTACTGGAGTTCCTTACCCTCGAGTGGACATTGGGAAATTTAGTAATATTATTCTTCTTTAGGGCTAGATGAAGAGAAGACAAAATGAAGGTTAAAAATGGAGGAGGAGGAGGCTGACCAGAGCATGTCACCGCAACATATTCACACTGGCTTTCGCTAAGAGACCACTGCAAAGCAAAGTGGCAGCAGGCTGCGTGGGGAAAAGGCCAGAGTAAGAGAAGGGCATGAGAAGGGACAGAGCTGGAGGATGTTAACTGGTTCAACTGGCAGGGAAGAGGATCAAAGCTTCTCTAGCTTTTTCTTTTCTGTGTTATAACCCCAGTCTGCTTTGCAGAGTGGCTACCAGCAGGACAGAAGAAGAGCCCGTTTCAGACTTCCGGTACAGAGCAATTGTGAACTGAAATAAACGAACGTGGTTCCAGGTCACAGCAGGATTGTCACGTTCAACAGCAACTTGACCGAAAACCACCAACCAAAGCATGCGTGCAGCCCAGGAAACACTGATTACAGCTGAATTAATTACCACAAAACAGGTGTAAAGTCAGTGAAACAACCTGGGTGCATGTTAGTAGCACACTCAGCATGCAACTGCAAACAGACTGCTGCAGTGTAAATGATTATTATTTCTACGTGAACATCATTCAGAATATTAGTGAACCTGCCAGATCACAGAAAGAGAGGTGACCGGTCAGCAGGTGGCAGGAGCAAGCACTGCATATAGGAGGACAAGGATGCATTGTGGGAAAGCGGCAAGGATGAAGCAATCAGCATGCATGAAGCTGTATCGGCAGCAGTGGTGACATGTGATAAACAAACAAACAAACAAACAAACAAACAAACATACTTACACCCTACTTTTAATTAAAACATTAAAACACAGAAAAGCAAGTTATAATGCCACAGGCACTTACACAGTCATGAAGTTAGTCATACCTGCCATGTTGATGATGATTGAAGCTTGTGTGTGTATATATATATATATATATATATATATATATACATACACACACACACACACACACACACACACACACACACTACTGTATATTAAAATATGGGGCTGTAACACGTTGGGAGCTACTGATCAAACCGGATCATTAAATTTGAATAAAATCTGTGGTAAAGTGTTCGATTCAGAAATCAGGATATTTATTTACTCTGTCACCACTAGATGGCAGCTCGCAGCTTCACTCTTCACTCGATGAGAAAAAGTTCACTCCTCACCAATTTTAATCTCTTGTCAGTACAGATAAGAGTGTGACCTTGGAGACAGTTTCCTCTGTGACATTATGGTTTCCCATGGTTGATAAGATGACAGCGATAAATGAGGGTGTCGCACATCATGCAGGTGGGCAGAGAAAAACAATACCCCAACACCAAAGTCATGCTCAGGAGGGAGAAAACACACGAACACACACACACACGAACTCGGACATGCGTGTGTTTCTCAGGTCCGATGTGTGAGAGTCGAGTGTGGCAGTTAAAGAAGGAGGGGTGTGAAGGGGCATGCAAGGATGGAGGAAGACATAAAAGAAGAGAACGTTTTGTTCCAGCAACCTTAGAGAGGAGCGACAGTTCTATAAGCTTAGTAATGGTACTCCTCATTGAGGGCGGGCTCGCAGAAGAACCGAGAGCCACGCTTGGCTGTGCGGGCGGTAAAGGGCACTGTCTTCAGCACTGCATTGAGAACAACAAGGACAACAGCCAGGACAAGACAAGACAAACACAATATAAGAAAAGCAGACTTCTACAGAGGTTTAGCACTTGTTAGCACTAAGCAAATATCTAACAACAGCATCGGGGGAGATGAGGGGCCAGGGCAAAATGACTACTAGTTTCTGAGAGTGAATTCTAGCAGTTAATGCTCTACTGAAGACAAAAACTTGAATTCTTATTTCTAGTTTTACTCTAAACTCTTTCTGGCTTTGTTTGTTGGAATATAGCTTAATCATATTGTTGTTGAATAAATTTGGATCCATCTAATCTAAATTTAAATAGTCAGATTTACATTATTCACGTGGCTAGTGGTGGACAAAATATTGAGAACCTTTACTTAAGTGAAAGTAGTAATACTTCAATTACAATTAAACAAAGTCCAAATCTTACTCAAGTAAAAGTACATACGTATAAGCAACAAAATGTACTCCAAGTACTGAAGAAAACACTAATTATGCATAAACATTTGGGTTATATTATTATATTACATTATTGTATTGTTAATATTAATGTGTTAATATGTACGGGAAAAAAAATTCTGTTGTATCTGGTTGAGTCGATTATATCTCCTTTAAAAACAACCCAAAGTGTATATAATAGAAAACAATGCATCGGTTTGCTCATCATATGTTTTGTATGTAAACTATTATTTCGCAAAGTAAATTGTAACTTTTGGACTAGACTTATGTCGGCTGATGTTAGCTTGCAGATGTACAAATATCAAGACTTTATGTTATGTGTTTCTGTTAAATTGGCTGACATATCGTTACTGGATTTTTTAAAACTCCTCAACATTGATATCAGCATCGGCCTCATGATTCCTGTAGAGGTTGGGCTATAGAAACTACAGAGGTCAGATATACATGCCTGTATATCATGTACATGTACATGTGTATAGTGAAGTAAAAGTGCAATATTTGTATACAACTGTTGTGAAAAAGGCATATAAAATGGAAATATTACAATATGTATCATATATATTAACTCTAAAGTGTACTTAAGTGCAGCACTTAAGTAAATTCCACCACCAGTTTCACCTTCAGTAAACAGAAGATGTTTTTATTCCCTTCTTATTAATTCATATTCTAGGAGCTAGTCACAACCCGACCCTGTCTACGTACAGATAGTGTTACAAAGCAATGACAAAGCACATAAGATAAGCAATGACCATCAGACACATTTGAGCTGAGCGTCACTGGATTAGCTGGACTGTCAGTGCATGTTTGTACTCTTTAGGTTATACCTTTGGTTCTCAAACATCTGACAGCTGAATTTTGAAGGAGCCAAAGGCATCGTGTTAGTTGGTTTAGAATCCCTTTGTTAATGACTGAATGTATCGCACCGGAGAGGACCTTCATGCAGAGTTCCCTGTATGTGTGAGTGTGGTGTGTGTGTGTGTGTGTGTGTGTGTGTGTGTGTGTGTGTGTGTGTGTGTGTGTGAGAGAGAGAGAGAGAGAGACTGCAACCAGGCCCAGGTGACGTTACCCGTGATGATGTCCTCAATCGCTCCATCTTTGCCTTCGTAGACGTGACGGCTGTCTTTCACCTGTTTCTTCCTGAGCTCCTGGATCAGCTCTTGCTGCTGCCGCTTGTTCTTATGAGATGGAGACTGAGGACGACACACACACACACACACACACACATTATTTAATCTATTAGAAAGTCTTACTCTCAATCATGAGTACAATATAATCCACAATCTATAATCTCTCCCACCGACTTTGTTTTACATCTTAAAAATGCTCCACAGATCCTTTCACTCTGCAGCTTTGTGCATGTCTGAGTTAATTGAACCATTTAGGAAGTATAACCGCTGATCCTGAATCAATGTGATGTGGCACGGCTGGGTGTTGGACTGTAGAAGCAGATACAACTACACCCGGCTGGCGGTCGGTGCTCAACTAATCCTGTGATCAGGAGTCTGGAGGAACGGAGGATGAGGCGGAAGTGGAACAGGCTTACCTTCTGGTCGTGATCCACCGTAGCCTCCTGCCCTAGAAAGCAGGTAAGGGAGGGAGGGGATGAGGAAAAGCGGAGGTGACTTACCTTCTGGTCTTCCTCCATCATGGCCTCCTGTTCTAGAAGTTTCTCCATCATAAGCTGCTCCTGTCTCTTTTTATGCTCGTTGTCCTCCTCTGCTTGCTGAAGGACATAAACATGACACAGTTACAACATGTTTAATTATACTGCTGTTTAAAACTGTTATGATGTAAGAAAAACTTATTTTAACAACATTCAATAGTTTCTGGGGTTCTGTAGTACATATTTCTTCAAATTTGCTTATTTATTTGTTAAATTCTTAGACCTTTAGATCAGTTGGAAGAAAACACAGTGCTTTAGTGACAACACCAGCTGTCTGGTGACATACTGTACATATGGACACGCACACAGAGCCATGAACACATCCAGACCACCTCATACGCACAACGCCCACAAGCATTTCAAACAATCGTCGTATCCCCAGACTGGGGAAACTCCGTGGATTTTACACATCATTCTGTTTACAGGTCTTGGGGAGGAGTACTGCATAATATGTGAAAAAAGTTGTATAAAGTCTATTGTGGCTCCAAAGGGAGCTCAGAGATAAATTGCCAGTCAGCGTGGTTGGAGCTAAAGACTACAAGTTTGACAATGAAAAGAATCTGGGGGTGTGGATTTGTGAGCTTACTAGACCTCTGTAGCTGTAGCTTAGATGTTCTAGAAATGCTATATCAGTGGTGAACTATCTTTTAAGTCTAGAGCCTTAACTGCGTGGCGAGTTGTGGTTTATTTCCGACTGGTTTTGTGTGAGATGATTATCCAACTCACCCTGTAAGCCCTCACAAATCGCACAAACACGGGGAAGAAGACGGAGGGCGGCGTTGTTTTGGAGTTCTCCCCGAAGAACTTCACTGCCTCGTCAAAGGCATCCTTTCAAAGACAGACGGTGGACTTAGAAAACATTGACATGACTTGTTGAGTCCCCTTAAACAGAGTTTTAATAAAAAAAGTAGGAAAACTAAAGCAATTATAAAGCGAGGTGTGCTCATTTTACCTGTGCAATTTTGGCATCGTCCTGCAGCTTCTTCAGCTTGCTCTCGTTGTGTGCAATGAAGTCTTTGAGCATGGTGTTGTGGCCGTGCATGCTGTATTCTCTTTTGGTCAGCTCCATGCCTCTGTGCAGCTCCTTGACATCCAGCAGGACGTTCTCCAACGACACTGTGAGCATGAGCAGACGCATGCGTGCGCGTGTAAATCCCACACTGAGCGGTAAAAAGCCAAACAAGAACGCGTGGCGCAGGAAGTTCACTCGAAGCAAAACACAACTGCACTGGACGACTCACCCGCTGCAGCTTTCTCCACATAGTGCAGCTCGTTGTAGAAGAGAGAAACCTGCGCGTATTTCTCCTTAACCACATTGGCTATGTAGTGTAACAACGTCATCTTGCGGTCCGTCGACTTGGTATCAAGTAGCTGGAGAGAGAGTAAAAGACAACACTTTAGAAAACATCTAAAGAAAAAGTAAAAAGCATTAAAAAAAAAGCAGAAGGAGGCAACTCACCAAGTCTAAACTTTGCAGTTTGAATCCGTATACTGCTCCTCTTTTGCTGCTGTTCATGTAGTTTCCCAGCGCCAAGATAATCTGACCAACGAGGGAGAACAAGAATGTGAAAAAGGAAACCACTCATTCACTTAAAGTAATGTTCAGTCCACACACAAATAATTCAATTACCTCCAGAATTTTCTTTAGCTTCTGTGATGACTTGATGGACACAGATGCTGCAATGACTGCATGAAGTTGCTGTGGGGAAACAGAGGGGACAACGTGAGAAGATGCAGCAGTGTCACTTTCTGCGATCACATCCCGCAGTCCTTTGGGTCCTGGTTCTCACCGGTGTGAGCATCTGCACACTCTCGCAGAAGTTGCCGATGAAGGCCATGATGGTCATCTTCTGCATGAGCCGCTCGATTTTACTGAACTGCATCATGAAGCGGTCCTCGTCCGTCAGACTCTCCAGCGGCTTGCGCTCCTTCTCGAACTGCCGCAGGACTTTAATCTCGTTCTCCGTGGGCTGGAAGCGCATCAGACACTCCACAAAGTCCACCGGTAGAGTTCGTAAATCAAATCTGAAAGACGCGGAGACACAGGAGGGTAGAGATGCACAAAGTATATTAAACATTGTGTCCTTTGGGAAAAGTACTACATGCAGAGAGAGCATGCAAGAACACCAGAAGGATTTGGCTCTTACATCTGAATGGCCTTGCAGATCTCCTCAGGAGTCTTGCCCACTTTCCTCAGTGTGATGGCCAGGTTCTTTGCTCTGTTGGAGTCCAGTAGCGTCACCTTGTTGGGCCCCTTGTGGATGACCTTCTGCTTGCTCATGGTGAGGTCCATTGCCGGGCCCTGGGCTTTCGTCTTAAACATCTCCTCAAACTCGTCCACGTTCAGGTCCTTAAAGACGGCGACATAGGACCAGTTAATGTTCTGTTATTGTGGAAATAAGGCCAGAAATGAACTGAACGCTTTGCTATCTGAGAGAAGACTCTCACCTCGAGTATCCTCTCGTCATCAATCTCATTGAAGACAGTCCCGTTGATCTGGTTCGGTTTCAAGGCTACCCAGTTGAAGACGGGCATACGGAACTTTGTCTTGATGGGTTTCTTGATCTTAACAGCTACACAGGACACAGAGGAATTAGAGTACACACCCACACCCACACACACACACACACACGTGCAGGTGAAAGGGCAGACCGGTAAGTGGGATTGGTGACACACACGGACTGTCTTATCTCTAAAAACATACAATCCTACTTCAGGTTGATCAACTTGTAAAATGAATTTCGCCTCTGGCAGGAGAATAAGCCCAAAGGGTATACCAGTACAGTAAATGGTGCATATGGTGATTTCCTGCCTGGCCCGGTGACATTATGGCTATTTGTGCACACCTGGGGTGATTTATTGAAGCTGAGCATTGAGGTGGCGCCCTGTAGGGCGTCAGCAGGGGCAGACAGATAAGGCTGCCAAAGGAAAGCTAAACAGCATTCCTGCTCTGCATAAGACATATCACTTTCTATCATCTGCATGCCACTGTGTCTCAGCATGCAACCGGCACTTTGCGAGGTGGCAATACTTCATTTGTTCAAACACACTCACTCACACAGTAACACAACTACTGCAAAGTGTGAAGGTAGGCTAAACCATGCACAATTTTGAAATCTGGTATTTTCTTTGTTGTTAAAAAAAATAATAATCTTACCGCGAGAGAAGAAACAGCAGTACAACAGAATTCATAAAGTCAGAGTTCACAGGTTTTTGGAATGTGTGGTTTTATATTTTGCCGAGCTCATGTTTGTTAGAAGTGGCCAAAAGAATTTAAAAGAGAAAATATGTTTGAGTTACACAACACTTGTTTCCTGCAGGGATTCAGAGGCTGAAAATACCATTTTCAAAACTTGTGATGAAGGTAGGGAACAGTGAGGGCGGGAGGAGACACCAAACATGACACAAAGAACCTACAGAAAAGTTTGATGGGTCCCTCTGGTTGGCAGAAAAAGAAACAATTATAAGAGAAATCATTAAGAAATTGAGTTGGTAAGAAAGCTTACACGTGCGCATCTCAAACACACGCGGTACATTAAAGAGGGGTTTCTACTGTTCAGTACAAAACTGGCATCTCTGTATTTTTTTGACTCAAAGGTTTCAAGCTTCTCAGGGCTCTTAAAGAATCTTAAAGTTAAATTTACACATGCATACATACCCACCCAAGAATATGCACATATCAGCATACAGACATTGAGTCACATGAGGGTCTGGCCTTGTTACTTATCAATACTCATCATGTGAGCAGGAGCAAGTCTGGGTAAGTTTCAGACACAAAAACTCAATATTGATGGGAAGATCGTTTGATGGTCTTAGTTCAAATTGTCGTTATATGGTCTATGAAGTTATCATTTAGTAATATACTGTTCTGGTCCACCAACCAATAAATCTTTGAAAAACACACATACAGATTTAGACGTTATTCAACAGCAAGCCTTAGCCAATCAGTGGCTAACTCAACACTGTACACCACACGCATGCAGCTACTTCACAGTAAAAGCCCTACAGCCTTGAGCCTAAGCTAAGAATCATCCCATTCGCAGCAACTGGAGGGCTTTTACCGTGAAGCAGCTACTGTAAGCGTTAAGGTGGAATTAACATTAAAGGTTTGCAGTGGAGAAAAGGAACACTGTTTTGCCAAAAATCCTGCATATTGTTATTAAACATGCATAAACTGCTATGGTTTATAGCAGTTTATCCTTTATTGGATCATTTTCCATCACATATCACACAAACATTGTATTTGTTCCATTAGATGACCTTACCTGCTAACCCAGAGTTCATGATGACAGTGGGCGTCCCGCAGCCGGGCAGCGGGGGGGCTGCAGGAGGCGGCGGAGGAGGCATAGGTGCTGAGGCTGGCCCTGGGGGAGGAGGCGGAGGTGGAGGGGGAGGTGGTGGAGGTGGAGGAGCTGCTGCTGCAGGGATGGCCGATGATGGTTCATTCAACACTGTGAGAGAGGCGACACAGAGGGGTGAACACACAACCACGTGTCCTGAGCTCCGTATCTGTACATCGCTAATCTTCTTTCTGCCTTTCATGATTACAAACGTGACCATGACTATTAATATCAAACCTACATGTGCCGTTCAATGGCAGTGGAGGGGGTGGGGGAGGAGGTGGTGGTGGCCCAGGCGTGCCCGCTACGACTCCCACATGGTTTGGACTGACAGCTGCACCGCTTCCTCCCATGAAGGAGCCCGGCAAGCCCCCGACACCGGAGGGGGGCGAGGGCAGGATGGAGATGTCTCCGTCTCCCTTCTCGTGGATCTTGATGGTGCCTTGTTTCTCCAGCTCGTGGATCTTCTTCTCCAGGTTGCTCTGTCGCTGGATGGCCTCGTCCTTCTCCTTCAACATCTGCCGCAGTGTGTGTACCTGCGAGCTGGTGTCTTTGTAGACTTCCTGCGTGGGAGAGGGGCAGAGACAGGGAGTTCATATTTGTTTCAATCAGCTCGATCAACGGCTTTCCAACGTTCGGCAGCAGAAAAAATAAGCGAATGTACTAATATAAAACCAGGAATAGAGAAATAATTTACTATTAAAAAAAGTATATGTTTGTGGTATTACTTTACTTTGTGGTACTGTTGTGTTGTATGTGATGTGTTGTGGTGATATCCCTTGTTTTTCTATTAAAAACTTGCACTAGTTAATACTAAAATAATAATAAATACTAAAATGAATGTGCAGTGCATGTAATGCAGGGTATGTGGATACATAAAGATTGTCTAATCATATATTTCTTTTATATTTCTGCCATGAGAGTAGAAACCCAACAACCAAAAAAGGCCTGAGTTCATGTTAACAGCTGGGGGGAAGCTTTCGGTTTGTATTTAGGGAGTAGTGCGAGTGCTTAAATGACATTTTGAAAGATGAATGTGAATATTCAGCGCGCGAGTCTGACCCTGATGGATTCAAGGTCCTTGTTCCTTTGCATCAGCTGCTTCTCCAGCTCCACGATCTTTGACATTGCCTCGTTCTCCATGTCCTGCAGCTTCTCTGTCATCTATCAAGGACAATAGCCAGGATGAAAAGGTCACACATTGCCATGACAACATCATACTCAATATGCCAACACATAGATCCACTGGGGCATTGATGTAAGGTATTTATCATATATCTTTTTCTGGATTAAAACAAATTGTAAGGATTTAATGTGTCCATATATAAAAGTGCCCTGAGTCTGTTTATGGTGGCTGACAGTTAAGGAAAAACTCACGGTGAAAGGGCACATAGAGCACAATGTGTAGCCTTTTGCAAGCAAAGACAAAGATTAAGGAATCAGCTTCGGGGATTTTCAGAGTAAAATCAACCGTTGAGGTCTCTCACATGGGACATGTTCTCCTCCAGCTCCTCCACGCGCTCCAGGGCAGCATTTTTGGTCTCCGCATCCTCCAGAAGGGCTCCCACGTCAAACACATTATCCAAGTAGGCCTGGATCTGAACCTGCAGCTTGTCGCTCTCTGTATGCTTTAGTTTCTGGAAAACATGCACACAAAAAAGAGATACTCTGACGACAAGAGCGAGGCAGTGTGAGAGGGGCGAGGTATTTATTCATTCAGTTCACTACACGAGGCCTGCGTCTCGTACTCCCGAGGCCGGCATTGATCTCACCTATGCAGCGAGGCGGGATTTACAGAGCTGACCGTTTTTTTTTTAAGTAATGGAAAAGCCATTATTGACTGCTTTTCTGTGGTCGCTGTCTCAGGGGTGCTGTAATATCAACCTATGCTCTGGGCTGAGCTGAATATTGAGAACGGCAGCGTTCAGTCCGGCCGTTTTTCCTGCAGCATTGTGTCTCAACTCACGTCTAAGTAGTCGTCCAGACACAGCTTGGTGAAGTCGAACTGCAGATGGACCCTGAAGTTCATGTCCTCCACCGAGTGGACGACTATGTTGATGAACTGCATACAGGCCACCTAGGGAATAAAAACAGACAAAATACAGTTAGCGAATGAGGATCATAAACAGTCGGCGTTCCTAAGGTTTGTAAAACCCTGCACATAATATACTCCATGAGATCCAAACAAACTGCTAAAAATGCAATTTACCACAGGTTGGAGGTTTTTCTATGAAATGCTCATTATAACATCTATTTTCTTTTAATATAGCCTCCACTATAATTGTGTGTATAAATCATCATTGTTGTGCTTGCTTGGCTGGCAGAGTAGCTTATGGCAGATTAAAAAGGATTTAGGGGGAAAGAAACTAACTAACTCAGCCAGTCCAACTCCATCGGCTACCTTATGGGAGTCTGCACAAAAAGATCAAGAGGGATCTCCTCATAGTGTCTAATGTACACACACACACACACACACACACGCTTCTCCTCAGCCTGATACCGGCTTAATGAACTTCCGGTAAGAAGCCCAGTTGTCTCGGAGCGACATGGCAGCTTTGACCAAGTCTGTTTGCTTTAGTGCTGCTGTCACACGACGGCCTGCCGGGGGACTGTGGGCGGACTTGTGACAGAAGTGCTATTGAAGGCCTATTCAAACACAGCATCTGTTGGTTTTCACGCACACGCACATACAGTGTTTGCCTCACATCAATTAAGACACTTAGATCGACACACACACACACACACACACACACACACACACACACACACACACACTGGATAAGATCATGTTTAAAGTTGGCATTTTATTCACAGCTTCTTTTATTTTTATCTGGCTAATTAGCTCTACTCGGCCTGGAAACGACAGACTTGATGAATTGCACCCACACATCTGTAGTTAGTGCTGTGATGAGAAAAATAAGAGGATGCTTTTGTTGCGTTATTTTTGAGTTTGAGGACACAAATGCAGCAGTGTTGAGAATATTCAAAACATCTACATTTCTAACCAGCTGAGAACTGTGACTGCATCACATCCGTACCTTTGCAGCTCCGTGTGCATCTGTCTAACCCAGAGACTACATTTAGCCCTCATCTGCCTCTAAACGCCTGACAGCGACGAGAGAAACCGTTCGCTCAGTGCTTCTTCAGCTCAAAAAACACCACAAGCCATCCGCAGGTTTGCCTGGTGGTTTTCGAGGGATTGCAGTGCGATCAATAAGTCATTAGGTGTGTGAGTGTGAGTGTGTGTGGGTGTGTGTGTGCGCGCATACCATGAAGTCGATGTTGTTGTCCTCGTTCTTGAAATACTCCATTAGCCTCTCAAACCGCTGCGTCTCCATACACACCTGCAAAACAAACCACATCTCACTTACTGTGTTTAGTGGAGTTTAGAGAGCGAGCAGCAGCGATTTATGCAATCAGTGATTTGGACTCCTCATAATTCACACAAACCATGAAATGTGCTGCCTGAGACAAAAACATTCCCGACTTCAGCTTAAACGTCTGTGACACAAGAAATGAATGCTTGCACTGTTGCCTCATCAACCTTTTTCACCCCACAATTCCATAAATATCACCATTACCCTGTCAGAAACCCAGAGGTGTCCAACAGTATTTGGTGAAGATGAAAAGTCATCATAATTATCAGTAATTTATAACTTATAACTTATTACTATAACTATAAATAATATAACTAATAATGCTGAATGATTCATTGATTTTATAGGAAGACACGTGGTGTACACATTGCATCTGTGTTCAACACTGCTTGTGATACAACTTTTACAGTTTCTTTAGTTCTGCCAGTAAAGATTATTTGAACGAGAATTTGGGAAACACAGAAGAACAGAGACACAGAGAGAGAGAGATGCTCTGCAGTTCAGACAGTTAATCTAGAGGGCAATGAGTGAGATGGAGCATGATAAAGAATTGAAAAGAGAGGGAGGAAGAAAGAGGAGGGGTGTGTATCCAAAAATCTCTGAATAATGTTTCAAGCCTCAGCCTGGGGCCACAGTCGTCTGAGTTCAGCTTATCAAAGTCACTGAGCAAACTGGATCTAATGACACTTCTCAAAGTGTCACTTTTTAACAAAAAGAAAAAGGAAAAAAAAGGATACAGAAACGTGAGTCCTCAAATGCTTCCAGCTGCCTACAATATCATGACACTAACTTTCATCTCATTAGACGAGCTACATTCTCCCTGAGCCTTATTCTCCCACTAATGCGAATGCCACTGAGAGCAACACTCAATATTTCATTCACGGGTGTAAATATTGCATTAACTGCAGTCTGCCCATTTTTGCGAGCCGTATGCTACAAAATGGGGCTTCTGTTAGCGCCCACTCAATCATAAACCCCCCCACTCTCTTCTCCGGCAGCCAGAATCCCTCAACCAGACAGGCAAGGGTCAAGCAAGGCTGGCTGTTGCGTCTTTCTCTCTCTGAGCTTTGATGTGTCTTCCAAATCCAGTTCACACACACGTAACTGTTTTCTCTGGAGGTTGAGTTGCTATGCTGTGTTATAGAGCTAAACTGCTGTCTGTAATCGGTGGATAAAGAGGTAGTTCCTAGATGCTGTCCCTATGCAGTAATGAGGAATCTACCGGTCTCAGATCTGCCAGGGGAGCATTCCTCCAGGGCTGAGTCACTGTTTGAAAATTGCACAGTCGAAAATGTAATGACATATTCCTCTCCTCAGACCCCACTTCCCCTCTCCGTGCAGCTCGTACCTCCTTAAAGTTGTCGAAGGCAGAGAGAATTATTTCGTGGCCTCCTCTCACGAGACAAACTGCCGCCAGGAGCTCCAAGACCAGAGCTTTAGTTCTGTAAAACGGGGAAAATCAAGGCAGGAATGGTTAGTAAGTGACAAGTGCCAACACGGAGCAAACAAAGTGGAACACAGTATAATTTCAGATCCTGCCAATGGTGAAACGTCTGTGTTGAATAGATCTACATGGCAATTACAGTGTTTAGAACAATGTATTTTTATGTTTATACATCTTTATGAATATTAATGGACCACTTTAGAAAAAAATATTATTATGTGGACACTCCAGAGATATGAGGTCTGCCTTAAATAACCCACTGAAAAAGTTTTGCAGCCTGAGAGAAAAATAAAAAATAAAAGAGCTCCACATATTCATCTTATCCACTGGATTAAAAGGCAGGTATAAAAAATGAATCCTTTAGGCCTAATCCGTGTGTGTGTGTGTGTGTGTGAGCACACAGGACAGCGACATCCTGTGCGTCCAGTCTCCAGCTCATTCATGCAGGATTTCTCTGCCTGGATGAGATGACATGTGACAGGTGAAGCGAAGTGGTTTCACATCCACTTGTGAGGAAATCCTTGAGCCTCGAGGAACCGAGTGAAAACACAGAGAGAGAGAGAGCCGCCAGAAGTTAGTCCTTCTGGTGGCTGTCTCGGTAAGCAGCTGCCAGTGTAGTGGAGTGTGCCAGCGCTGCTCTGACCCGTCTGTCAGGATGTGCCCCTGAGCTACAAAGACACTCTGGATCAGACTGTGCAGGTGCACTGAGGCTAATGTTGGACTCCGAGTAAAATATCTGGATTTCAGAGGAACAGACCTCCTACTGACACTTTTATGTTGCAGGTCTTTCTTTATTAGCAAAGAGCAACATAAAAACATTCAGCTATTCATTTAGATAACGAGCAAACGAATTATCCATCTGGAAACACTTGACTTTCAGATCTTTAAATATCAAACGTTTATTTGTAACTTTGTTTTAACTTACCTTGGGTTTTTATTGTTGAGACTTAGTGCAATTTCATTCACAGCATGTGGGTGTGACATGACCATGTTGAAGCCGTACTGGAGGATGAAAAACAAACAAGAGGGAGGAAGACAGAGACAAATAAGCTAATTAACAGAGAAGAGGAGCCACTGAATAAGCAAGAGGTGCATTCCTTTACATAATAAATGAAACATGGAGAACTAGCAGTGGAACAAATTGAATTTAGCTTCAGTTAGATAAGTATGCTTTAGTCCAGAGGGACATGCAGTCTGTGTGGACGAGTGCAGATGGCTGACCTGGTAGTTCATGATAGCACGCAGGCACATGATGCAGACGTGGACGTCGTCTTTCTTGCACACCAGTCTGGAGTTTTTCAGAGTTCTACGGCTCGGCAGGGTGTTGCAACTAAAAGAAATTATAGAAAAGATTCAGTTCAGTGATAAAAGGAAACGAGGGCTGTTTTACTAGAAGACGTGTCGAGTCTATGAGCATCTGAACACAAACAAGAGGCTTGGATAAATAAGAAAACAGATGCCATTTGTGAATGAGCCTCCATCACACGCCACCTCCTTTACATAGGCAGGCTGTTAAACTGCCACGCCACCTTACATTAACACAGACAAAGACCATATAATCTACAGCCTCGCCACGGGCCACAGAATGCCCTCTTCCAATTGTTTTAACTTTATGTCCTTCACAAAGATATCACTTACAGCTAACACAATAAAAGCCAGTCATTTGCATGCAGCACAGTGATTGTGCAGCTTTGTGTGGACAAAAACATGGCCTTTTCTCTTGGAGCAGCCCTCACAGTAAAAAGGGATATGCTGCAGCAGCAGTATTACTGAATAATATGCAGAGCCAGTGAGAGCAAAACTGTTTATTTTCAGGCTTTTGTCACGAGGTTCAATTACCAGCCCGAGTGCTGGGGAAAAATGTGTCTTCAGGCTACTGATAGACACGCCAATCCGTGTCAGCTGCCATGTCTGAAGGTGTGACTTCTCTGTGAGTCACAACATGCTGTGTGTGTGTGTGTGTGTGTGTGTGTGTCGTTGTCAAAAAAAGGCTAGAGCTTTCAAGAAAGAGTCAGCAGTTTCATTGAAATAAGCTGGAAAACAGTTCAACTATTGTTGTTTGTGTGTCTGACATTTACTACATGAAATTGTGAGCGTTTGTATTATTCTGCATGTCGTGTTCAGCAGCATGTGGTGCCAGACACAAATAAATGGATTCATGATACACTTGCTGACAGGACTGGAGCTCCCGCTTCACACAGCAGCATGAATAAACCTAAAAAAGGAGTTCATCTAGGGCTTTTCCTCTCCTGATGCATCAACACCCACACCGAGGCGTGGCACAGTCAGGAGGAAATGAGTAACAATATTTCTTAATCTCAAACTAAGGTTGTGACAAATAATTACATAACACCTGCAAAATGTAATACCTTGACCTGCTCCGACTTATCTGAAATGACTCAACTAAACGTTATGTAACACATTAGATATTACACAGGGCAGAAAAGAACAAAAGACAGAAGAGGGAAGATTCGAGGTGCCGACTCTGTAACTGCAGCGTCACTGGTTCACACCTGGCCAGGGATTTTTATTATGTGATTCCCCCTAACCATCCAATAAATTTTAAAAATCTAATCAATGATTCATGATTTTTTCCCCCCTGAATTTGGAAACCCATGGTAATGATTGAAGCTGGATTTAACAACCATATTAATTTGTTTGTCAAAGTGCCAAACTGAATATGACTCCAAGGAGACAAGGCATTCAAAACTGAACAAGAGTCCAGGATTTAACGTCCTGGTCACAAAACACAAATACAAAAGATTCCTGTCCCAGCATGAGCACAATAAGATAGAGTATGTTCAAAATAACACCACAGAACAACATCAAACACTATAACTATAAACTATAACTACAGGCTATAACATCCAGGTCTAACACAGCTACATGTTTTTATCCATCTCCATACCGTCTTATTTGGGAGCACTTTGGACAGCTCAGTGTGCTCGGTGTCCTTCAAGATGGCAGATTGAAGAAGACAAATCTTAATTAGACGCCCAGTTGTTGGCACTTGTTGAGTTTACACTATTCTAATTTAAAGCAAATCTACTGTGTGATACAACACAATAAGGGACAAAGATTCTGTATAATGGGAATTTAAGAATTATAAAACCACTGACAGTAGACCAAAGCAAATGCTTCATAATCAGCGTCACATCTCTTATTAAGCAGGAAAACAGATTATGCATCCAAAATACAGAACATTTTTGGAGGCAACCTAATCTATCCTTAGTGGTTGTAGCCTAGTAAAAGCCTTACAGGGCTTTTGGAAAAACTAGGCTAGCTTCTGCACAGACTGGCATTTAGGGAGCCACACAAGCAGCACACAGGCACAGAGGCAAGAACAATGAGTGCAGAAAAACCCATTTGCTCCGAGGAAAGGAGAATTCAGTCTCAAGCGCACAAGGGGAGGCTGGCAGTACAATTAATTCACATCCCCGACACAGACAGCGGGACAAATAAACTGGGCAGTGCTAGCAGGGAGGTAGAACGTACAATGAAGCAGGGGGATTTTGTATGGGAGTGCATGTGTGTGCATTTGTGTGTTTGCGAGTTGGGAGGGAGCAGAGACGCAGGGTAAAAGCTGCAGAAAGCTCACTGTGAGCCAGCAGAGTGAACCTGAGACCTGCCTGCTGTCGAAGACTGGCCGACAGAAGAGCAGATGACTATGGAGGAACACCAGGACAGAACAGAAGACACAGTCAGCCTCACTGAAGACACTCTGACACACACACACACACACACACACACACACACACACACACACACACACACACACACACACACACACACACACACACACACACACACACACACACACACACACACACAC
>JAVQJL010066231.1:0-18729 GCA_036024295.1 Nannoperca obscura
AGCCTGTTTTGGTTTGTTCCTTTCAGTTTATTTGGCACAACGTATCGTCCCTCTTCCTTCCGCCAGCGTGACGTCAATATTTGTGTTTACATTTTCCAATAAAACTCACTAACCACATACGGTCGCTTTTTTTGTCCTACTTTGGCGGCCGTCCTGTGTTGGCCTCCCAAGTCACATGAACGGAGGCGTAACAATTGGGGGCTCGTCCGGGATTTGGACCCGGGACCTCTCGCACCCGAAGCGAGAATCATACCCCTAGACACTTTGCTATGCATACACATACAAATGGCAAACTTAAGACACTGTTGCATTGCTGTGCTGTGACAACTGAGAGGTGGGATAAGAGGAAAGATCATTACACGTACCAGTACATCCTTGTATTTAAAAGGATTTCATCTGAATGTCAACTTCAACAACTAACATTGAAATTTTCAAAAATTAGCCTCTGCGAATAGAAATAAGAAGATTCCCACTTCTGAACTGTCCTCGCAACACTTAAAATAGGTGCTCCAGCAATTACAGCAATCAGTATGTGATATGATAATTAGACTTACGAGTCAAGCTTTAAAGACGCTGGATCCTACAATTCCTATAATGCAACTCAGTAGCGTCTTTTCTTAAACTTTCCATGCCAATTAAAAGCCCTCGTCGTCCAAACTCCACACCCACACAAAACCTGGAAATCTGATGACATCATCAGACTTTAGAGAGTATTTTAAAATGCTTAGTAGTGCTTTCTATAACACGTAAACAGATCTTGTTCGTGTAATATTAGCGAAGGGCCCCTTTAAAGTAAGCCAATGTTGAAAACAAGGTCAGAGATAGGGGGACAAACCTGGTTTCTACTGGGCATGTACATGTACTCAGAGAGAGCCAAGTGTGGGAAGAAAGAAAAGGAGTGCAGGAGATAAAACAGAAGGGTATGAAGATTGGTCAAAACAGAGATAGAGGAAGGAGAGAAATATGGGGAGACGTACAAGAGGAAGAAAATATGTTTGGAGGGAATAGAGCTGAAAGGGAAGTGAGGAAGGGAGGGAATAATGGATGGGTAATGAAGAAAGAGACAGGAAGGATGAGAGAGTGGTTTGAGAAGGTTTGGATGAGGGTTTCTCTTCTTATCTACTTCATCTCGTCCGGTTGTTCACTGCTGTACTCTCTCCCTCCCTTCTTCCCTCCTTTCATCTGTCAGACAGACAGCTGTTGGCCGACTCTCTCTGTTGTTGTTCACTCCATCCACAGTCTCCCTGATTCAACCCGAGCCCTCCGTTCCTCCATCTCCCTCCAAATATGCTTTTATATTTCCCTTCCCTCCGTCTCCCCCGTGACTTTTTTCATCAGCCTGGAAGAACTTGCAGTTCTCTTCAATTTAGTCGGGCGGTCAGAAAGTTGAAAAGGTCTTCCGTGTGGGTTACATGAGAACATCAGTGACATCAGTGTGCAATCAGAGTTTGTTTGGTCTGTTGCATTTATTGTTGGCGTTGTGTTTGTGTTTGAGCTGCGGCAGATTAGAACTGAATGATACTTCAGAAGAACTGGAGTAAGTTAGAGCAGTATATTTAACCAATTTTGATAATTTATTAGTACTTGGCCTCTCATTGTCTACCTCCAGTTTATGCATCTTGATTGGATTCCAGACAGGTTAGCACTCTTCTTCTTAGTAAGCCTTGTTCTTTTACTTCTTTTACTACTACTTTTTTTTTCCAAGCCCACTTTTTTCTTCTACTAACACTTCTTCTTGTCTACTACAAAATTCTATTTTTCTACTGCTTCTTCTTCTTTTTCATCTACTTCTTAAAGCATAATAAATAATGATCAATTGCTTTGGAAAACACTGAATACTTGACATACTTTTTCTTGTTCAGAAGTTTCCATCATACCTACTGGTATTAAATTGGCCTTCACAAGTGGTTTTTGTTATATCCTAGAATACTGGAAGCCAAACCCTTATGTTATATGAATATGCCAAGGTTTCTGAAATATTGATTTGAGAAAATGAAGATCAAAGGGTCTTTATTGGGTATTTCTTCTCTTGTATTTTACACGCATCATGTAACTTGCCACAGCACTGCGATGTAGATTTAAAAAATATATATATAAAAATTCCAAGTTTCCTGATTTTACCTAGTCTCCTCCTTCCAGGTCCTCTGGTCGGATGTTGGTGGAATGGAGGAGGTGAAGCTAAAACTGAAGCAGGCTGTGGAGTGGCCTCTGACGCACCCTGAGGCCTTCACCCGCATGGGGATCCAGCCACCTAAAGGAGTCCTGCTCTATGGGCCCCCAGGCTGCTCCAAGACCATGATAGCCAAGGCCCTGGCTAATGAAAGTGGGCTCAACTTCCTGGCTATTAAAGTGAGTTTTCATTAATACATTTCTATTTTATCAAGGTGGTAACTTTTATTTTCTTTGTCTAGAAAAGATAAAATAAATTATAAAATCAGGTAGGGGTGAGGTGCTGGGCAAATGGTTGTTGTTTTTCTTAATTTATCTACGTAAATATGAACAAATAATGTATTATAATTGTGTCTATTCATGTCAAGTAATCTGCCAAAACACTGCATATGAGGAAAGAAAATAAGTGAATGGAGCTAATCCCAAAACTACACAAATAAAATATATAGTTAAAGGACATTGACTTCAGGATGTCTTGTGCATCAGTTTATATGTATTTCCCCACAGTTCAGGCTGGCACATGTGGCATCTGTGGAAACGTTGGGATTTCCACTACAATCTAAAATAGAGTTCTGTGGGTTATGCAGTGAGTAGTTTACTGAATGGTCAGTGGGATTTAAGAGGCCAATATACATCTAACATATTATGCACATAAAAAATGAAATCCTTCACATATTACTTAAACAGAATATTGAATATGTCATAGTAGTAGTGGAGATGTTCCCCTGATGACCTCGAGGCGGTCTGGCTGCCCAACTTCCTCTGCACAAAGCTTCCCTGTCTGACCTTTGACCCTGTGTTTGTTCTCATTCATCACCCCCTCCTCTTTGCCACCCCTTCTGTCGCCCACAACGGCCCGGTTGACAGAGATTGATTGATCAGCTTGTTGAATTTTTGATCAGGGAATATTTCCAAAGCTGTTGCCATGCAAGACATAAAGCTTCGACAGAATCTCTCATCCGGGGTCATTAAGCCCTTTGCAAATGTGGGTGTGATTTGCAGGCTTGTTTGTGTTTCTCCTTTTATTCCACAGTGTGTTGTTGTTGTATGCACAGATACAAAGTCACAAAGGTTTTCTTCAACCTCCAATTACATCTACACTTTACTCCAGAACAACTTTAGACTGACCTTAAATTTGTATATGTTCACCGTGAATTGACTAATTGTGAATTCACTTGAAGTCAGTTCAGTGCTGCTTTATTAATTATGCATGGTGGAGTTGAAGTCGTGCTTGCCTTCAGTTTGCTTTTTGATCCAGCACCTCTAAATGTTCTGGATGTGTACAGCCTGTTTGACCTTGGAGTTCAAATCATACAACTGAAAAACACATCACATAATGGAACACATAAAGAGGATGTATTTCTGAATATGCATTAACATTTTTATGTTTGTGCTATTAAATTGCAACGGTGAGTCAGAGGTCAACAATCACACAAACACATTGTGAACAAATGTTACCAGAAGCATCAACCTTGTTTCCACAAATGTACAATATGAAATTTTAATGTTGTAACTTTCCTTCTGGTGTTGGAGACATTGTCGTTGCTGTTGAATTATGTATTGTGTTTGATACAAACAAAAAAAGTTGTATTATAATTGTGTTCAGAAAGATTTCAAGTCATCAGGAAGCGTATCTGCTTTATGAAAAGGGTAATAAACATCCTGTCCATCCTGCAGCCACTCTCCAGCATCTGCTATAACAGTATCAAGTTTTTCCAGTGCAGCGGTTGCTTTGACATAGATACGTTATCCAGATTTAAATGTGGATACTTTAAGGCTCAGCCTGTTTCCTCTGCGTGAAAAGCCCTATTATCATCTTGTCAATTTCAGTTTCCTCCCACTGCAGCCACTCAAACACACTCACATCCACAGATGCGTACGTGCACACAAGCACACACACTCACACACAGCTTGTATCTCTACAGTGTCAATGGTTTAAAACTCTCCATGTCCAGCATGTGGCTCTGCCGCAGAGAGAGGAACCTGGGATTAATATGTCAACCTCCACACTTACTGCATGAGACAAAAGGGCTGTAAGTTAAGTGTCGTCTCCTCCGACAGCCCAGAGGTGTTGAAAGGGCGACTTGCAGGGGAGGAAGTTCTTGTGAAGGCTGAGTGGATGTTTATCTGCTTGCGAGGGAGGAAGAAAAGAGGGGGGAAAGGACTGGAGGGAGAAAACAGCAAGTATAGCGGGTTCTATTAGTAATACTAGTTGTAATGTGTAAAATTAGTGGTGATGGTAGTAGTTTAAGAAGCGTTGGGTAGAGTACTAAAAGCGGAGGCAGTCTTTGTAAACATCCACACTAAGGCCGTTTTCACATTGAATCAGGCGTTGCAGCGATTCGCCACAGGGTCGTGCGGCGGTGTGTGAGTGTCTGATGCTAACCAGCAATCCCAGAATGACACAAAGATGCGGGCACACCATCGCAGCCTGAACACACTATCCCGATTCAAATGAATGGGAAAACCTGGGTTTTGCCGCAGCGCAACATAATTGTATGTGAATTCCGCCTAAGCCAGCTAAATCTAAAAAATGCAGATGGCGTACGACAGCAACATGCAACTGAAAGGTTTTCTGTTGACACTGAAATGCCTAAACAATTGGAAAATGTCATAATCTCTTCTTCTTCCTTTTTATCAGCAAACAAAATCATGCTTTACAGCATCGCCTGGTAGGAATGACTGCTTATTCATCAATTATATTGTGTTTCAATACATCTGATTACACAATTTAGTTGTTGTCATTGAGATACAGTTACTTGATCGAGGCTTATAATTTCTTCCTCTTGACCAAAAAAACAGTAAAACAGTCCTCTTTCATGCTCAAGAATGCATCTGACAAAATATATACTGATATTTAACATGAGTGATCAACCCAAAACCACACTAAAACATAGTGAAAACCCTGGTGGTTTTTTTTACTTATCCACAATTTTTGGGGGAGTAAAAAACATCCTTTTAGTGTGGAAGGGGGTAAAAAGTGGTTTTATATGTAGCCAGCTCAGCGTGCACGTGGTCTTAGCAGCAATGATAGTAGTAAGAGTAACAGCTGCACACATTGTCAATCTGAACTAAATGTGGTGCTTTGCTTTGGTCAAAAACCTGTCATTTTGTCTGTGAGAACAAAGATTAAATTTGATTTGATGTATAGCAATAGCAACAGTAGTAATAACAGCAGTACTAGTTGTACTATTGTACGAGCAGTAGTGAGGACACATGGTACTGTAGTGTTGCCAGCTGAACCACAGATGTTACACACAAACATAAACCAGTACACAGTGTACAGTGAACATTGGGACAGCACTGTGCAATTACACCACACACATCCTGCTGTCCTTCACAACCTTCTCACGCTGTGTTTTCACAGTTTCACTGTGTTCTTCTTTTTAATCTCCAAAACATGCCACACAGCGGCAGCTGCTTCTCTGCTCTTTCAGAATGTTAGCTGTCAATTTTAAACTATCTACACACAGTGCCAGCAGGTGATACTTCACAAAACGTAACCATGATTAGTCATGATGAGTGTCCTAAAGATGATGGCATATTTACTGCTACTTGAAATCAGATACTTTAAACTCAACCTCAGACATGGGGGTCTGTTAGTTCAGCATACTTTTTTCTTTTTATACCAGCATTTCATTTTGCAATCAAACAAAACATAAGACCCCAGCTTGAGTTTTAATATAATGCAGTACCTAAACATTTCTAGTTTTCAGAATGTCACATTATCAACCAAATCTTACTGTTTTCACTTGATTGTTTTAGGGCCCAGAATTACTGAGCAAGTATGTTGGAGAGTCTGAAAGAGCCGTGAGAGAGGTAAGTACATTTAACTTTCCGTATCTGATTGTTACAGTGAAAGGTTCTAAATGGTTTGTTAATACTATTGTTATATTAACGTAAAGTTACACAAGCTGACAATCTTTTCTGGACCCTGTTGATGGATCCAAGCTAAAGTGATAATAATTGTTGTGCTTCTATAAATATTTTTAGTTGTTGATGTAATGAACGGATGAACTAAGATGTAATTTCTGACCTTAATGAGTGCAGTATTTCCTGTTTATTTTTGTGCTGAGAATGATTCATTGCACCTGTTAAAGTTTTGTCCTGTTTTTCTCTCTTCCATTGTTGCTAATTCTGCTTGCAGGTGTTTCGGAAGGCAAGGGCGGTCGCTCCCTCCGTTGTCTTCTTTGATGAGATTGACGCTCTCGCCAGTGAAAGAGGAAGGTACAGTACGTTATTTTTCTTGACACCATAGAAAGAGGTCTAGGATTAGAAGAAAAGGTGCCAAGAGACTGCGAAATGATTTACATTAATTAATGCTTCCTCTCTGAAAGTTCCTCTGGTGATTGTTCACTATTGAATACTGCTACTGTCCGCTGTTTACTATTTTCAGCACTGTAGTCATTCATTGTCCAGTGATGACAAATGCACAGTCATCGCTGCGGTCTGCTTTAATTTACCATCGCTCGCCTGTGTCCCAGCTTGTCTCACAAAGATTCACTTATGAATGGATGGAGCAAACATCCCAAAAAGTCTGCATGACTGCTCTATCAAACAGTTCCCATGGTGTCCTCTTAGACTCTTGCGGCTTTTCTCGACCGACGAACACAGAACACAGTCTTGTCCGGAGGCGCTTTAGTGGGATGGCACTGGGAACATCTGTGGCTTAAAGGAAAGAGGACGGGGGGCGGACAGAGGACACAGGCCGGAGGCGAACAAACACTTCATTGTGCCCGTCCACGGCAGATGGGGAAGGCCAAATATGCAGCATGCTTCCTGGTAAACCAGTCGCTAAAACTAAATGTTGTAGGAAGGAGCACAGAAAGGCCAACAGGCCGTCCCTATAACTTTTCCATGTGGGCCCTCCATCAGATGCTTCAAATGCTAGACATCGTCTAAGACGTAACATATCTTGACATGCTTGTTTTTGCCTCTGATCATGAAATGTAGAATTATTTAACAGTTTGTCTTAAAGTACTTGGTATGTAAATGTGTAACTTTTCTGTACTATTCTGTCTCAAGTTTTTTTATTGGAATCCTCACCATTCATTACGTTTTCACTATACGGGTTTTCTTAACAGAAATATTTGGTTTTAAATCCCAATAACTCAATATCCAACATGTTTCCAGTTATGTTGATTCGGTTCATTGATGTTTTTAAAATGAATCATGAATGAATTTCTTTAGTTTTTACAACACTCAAATCATTTTTTCCAAAACTAAGTCAAGTTGAGGGAGAAAACATCAAATGTTCTTGAAATGAATCACTGATTTTAAGAATGAAATTGAATTTCTGGTATGTCAGTGATTGGTGCAACCAGTCCCAATTTTTTAGTACAGTTTCAGTGCCTTGTTTTGGTTTTTCAATATTGTCTGGATGTTGTTCCAAGCTGCCAAACTAGATAAGCCAGAACATTCGATAGACAGCGTTTCCTAAGAAACCTGGAACAGAGTTTTTGTACTTTGATGTTTAGTGCGGTCTTGACTCATTTCCAGTGCACAGGATACGACTCTGTTGCAACTTGTCTTCATCAATCAATTTTTTTTGCAAGTGGGACTGACAAGTTCTCTCTGCGTTTTTCAGTATGATTGAGTCCCCCCCTCCTTATCTTGATGTGCACTTTTGCGAATGTACTCTGATTCTCCACCCAGCTGCAGCCAGCTTTCACCAATAATGCAGTACAGCGTGCGAGTTTGTCAGCTGGCTGCGATGGACGTGGGGCTGGACCTGCTCCTCGAGGCCACTTGCCATTTTAAAAATGCACTTAATGCTGATCTATAAAGGTTATTTATTGGTCTTCACTTCCTGCCATGTTTAATCAATGAAGTGGCTCACGCACACTGGCAAGAATTCAAAACTGTTGACACAACTAAGACAGCCTTTGCTGTATTGTGTGTGTGTGTGTGTGTGTGTTTTCCCCCTCTCGAGGCAGGAGATGAGAAGCACCTGTAAATCTGTCAGCCTACCTGCCACGAGTCCAAACTGGTGGAATGAAATGAAAAAGAGAGAACGAAGACAGGATGAGAGGCACACTAGGGGCGACGAAAACATACAATAAATGTTAGGAAGAGGCTGACAGATGACAAAAGACAAAAACATTTTCAGGATTGACAGAATTTTATAATAAACTGACTGGCTCCCTAAAGTAGAAACTAGCAAAGAATTCATATTTTAGATAATTATAAGAAATCAAAGGATTGTTTAATTTCAAAAGAACAATGACTAAAAGAAAGTAAAATGTTTCAATGAAAGTCCAACATGCTTTCTCTCTCTCCCTCATTGTCTCTCTGTCTCTCTTCTCATTTTCTTTCATCCCATCCTCATTGTCTTTCTCCTTCCTCTCTCTCTGGTGCCTCTTTTTCTTTTTCTGACATATTTTCCATTTGTCTCTCCCTATATTTCTCCCTCTGTCACCTCACTCTCTCTCACCACCTTTTTTTCTCCCATATTTTTTCATCTCTTTATCTCTCCCATACCCCTTCTCTCTGCAATTCATCGCTCTGTCGTTCTTTTCCTAATCCTCTTCCCTCCTTCATTTTCTCCCCACTATCTCCCTTCACCCAAACTTTCTCTCTCTACCGCTCTCTCTCCCTCTCTCTTTCTCTCCCTTCATATCTCAGTGACAGAGCTCCTTTGTGTTCCTCTGCAGCCTTGTCTCTGCTAATGACATCTGGCACTTCCGCTGGCCCTGTCAACAGACTGTGTGTGTATGTGTTTGAGCTGAGAAGAGTGGCTGTCTGCACTGCTTTATGGAAAATAACCACCTTGTAATGCAGTGACTAACACATTGATGAGTTTCTTAAAGGATAAGACTTGTGATATTCTTTATTATATTTTTTCTTACTGTCAACATGAGCCTGAAATATCTTATTCCTTTGTGCCATTGACCTCCATTGTTGTCCAAAAACTATTGAAAAACCAACATCATCCAACCTAAATGACAGAATAGGTAGTTTTTGAGAAACAGTCGCCATTTGTTTAGGTTTAGGCACCAAAACTATTTGGTTGGGTTTAGGAAACGATTTTGGTTTGGGTTAAAATAACTATGTTAGTTACGTAACTTAACATACGTTTGTCACTTAAGTTAACGTACATGATCTGAAGTTACTTACTAAGTTAAAGTAAGTCAACATTGACTTGGTTTCCCACAGAAGAGAAACAGTGGTGTTTGGGGCAGGTCTCTAAAAAACACCAATGAGCCATTTTACCCAAGATTATTTAGACTTTTCTGAAAATGAGCCCTGAAATGACCCATTTGTTTGATGTATTAATGTCTTTAAAAAAGTTTATCTCAAAATGGTTCCAGTTAGCCCAAAGGGAGCATTTCATCTTTTGTTATTTTGCTCTTGTCTCTCACACTGATGATCTGGTTCTCTCGCTTTCCCTCCATTATTCCATTTCTCTTTTCTTTGCCTGTTTCGTCCTTCCACCCGCTTTCCTTCATTTCTTTATGGTACCTGCTGTTTGTCCTTCCACCAATCCATTAATCCATCATCTATCTGTAATTCATCACTTCACCATCTTTTTTTCCACAGTTTCTGATTAATTTGCATACGTCCCTTTCCACCTCCATCATCCATCCTTCCATTCAACTGTTCATTCACTCCTCAGTCTCATCTCTATTTTCCACTCTTTCAATCCTGTCCACTCATCTGTCTCATGTTCTCCTCCACCCATACAGCTCCTCGGGCTCCGGTGGTGTAGGGGACCGGGTCCTGGCTCAGCTCCTGACAGAGATGGACGGCATCCAGCAGCTCCGAGACGTCACAGTGCTGGCCGCCACCAACCGGCCCGACATGATCGATAAGGTAAACAGACGCCAGCTCTCTGTCTTTCTCTCCTTCCTCCTCTTTGGTCTGTGATTGATAAGGTTGAGGGGATGTTGTGTGTTTGTCTCTGTTGTCTCCTCCTTTCCCTCCCTTCCTCTGTTTTACATGATTGATAAGGTCAAAGGTCGCTTACTCCAGTCTGTCTTGCTAGACTCTCTCCTTGGATGCTGTCACTGCATTGTTTTGGTGGTCTATCAGATGACAGAGCATTTTTACACCTTGTCTGTTTTCAGGTGCTACCTAGAGCTTTTGCTCATTTTGTTTAGTTTGTTTGGTTAAAATGCACCAAATAACTTTCCGTCCTCTTCCAAGAGATGGAAGATAAATGGTGATTCATCACGACTGAAAAGGAAAAGGAAATATCTTCAAAACACAAGGTTTTTTAGTATATGCATATGGATTTATCCATTTGAGGACACAAACCAGGGTCTATAGATTATTTAAGTTCTTATCTAGAACACCAGCAAAGAAAAAATATGGTGGAAAGTGGGTTGGATTTCAATAGCTGCTTTCATTTTGAATCCCTCCCCTTCCTATGAAGCCAAGGTACGTAGCCAAGAAGGCGACCATTGAGGGTGTGAAGTGTGCAGCGTTACACACTCATCGACAGCTTTTTCGTCTTGAGCAATGTATAAAATATTTAGGAAACTTTAGCAAAAATCCTGCCGCTGAATTTTAATTTTGTCATGTCAAACTCTAGACAATCCAATTAAACTTTGATTCATATATCAATATTTTAAGCATATGGACTTAACTTAACTAGTTAGAACCATTTTCAGGTTCTAACTACAGGTAGTGAGCATTAATTAGCCGAGCCAATAAACAACTACAGAAGTGTAACAATTTCACTTCTGGTGCAGTCAATCCCCTCCATTTCCCCTTTTCTATTTTTCTACCCTTTTATCTCCATCTCTTCCTCTTCCCATCCACAAAAAGCTTTCTTTGGTCTCTTATCCACTCATCTCCGTCCTAATGAAATTTCCTGAGTGCTGATCAAAGACAGAGTCTGCGGCTTGTCAGAAAGGACACAGGAAAGAAGAATGTCTCAGCACTTCTTAAGCTCCTGCTCAAGCTGACGTCTGCCCCTGTCTTTCTTCCATTTTCTGTCATTGGGTCTCGTCCTCAACTTAAATATACTTCCATATCTCTGATGCTGTAAAGAAGTGTTTTATTCTAAAATAGCATATCCTCAATTTAAATATAATAATAATAAGAAGAAGAAGAAGAAGAAGAAGAATAATAACAGCTACTAACCTTATGGAGTGGTTGATTTTTAAGGAATTTTCTCAGTTTTACATAAAATGCAATGCTGAGAATAAGTCAACCTTGTTGTTTTTTTGTGACTATTGGTCATAAAAACATGTCACCTGCCCACCCTTTCCAGGGGATTGTCCATGTACCTTTGGGCAGACTTATATGTTTGGGATGATTTCTGTTCAATAAACTTTTTGAGAAAGCTTTCAGAACCATGTGGTTTTTGTCCCTATTGATAAGCATTTTAAAGACGCAATACATTTAATAATGTATATATTTTATTCATAAGTAAGAGTTAAGGAAGGCCAATTTTCACTATTGACAGTTTACATGATGTTTGAGATATCAAATTCAGTTACTTCAGAGCATGTAAACATATTGCACACCAACATGAAGATGTAATCATCATCATTGATTCAAATTTTCAAATTTTCAAAATTCAATTGCAAATTTAACTTGGAATCATATTGTCCTTGTCATCTCCATACACCAGCCATTCCTTTACCTTTACTTTTGCTATTTAGCCATTTTTTTAATTTAACTTTTTTTATATACATGATAATCTCAACTAAGAAAAATGCATAACGAGCGGCTGTTACTACAGCTGTTTTATGTAAACTGGTAACTGCTCACCTCAAATCTTTCAGATTCAGAAGAAATAATTTGCATACAAATTGTGGGTAACCCCCTCTCCAAACACTCCAACCCCGTGTCCCATTTCTAGCCCACTTGTGGAGAACTGATCCATTGCTGTGGTTGGTGAATGACAGCAACTTCCTCCACCTCGGCAAATGGTGGCCGTCTCGTTTCAAATTCTGTTCTTGGCGGCTAAGAAACAGCCTGAGAGTGTGTTTGTGTGTTTATCTGTGTGGGAAAAATATGCATAAAGAGAAAAAGAGAGAGAGAGAAAGAAACTCTCTTAACAGTAGGTATAGGGTCAAGCCCCTGGGTGGACAGATGGGAAACCCCAGGCGTTCTTCCAGGAAGTGGTCTCCCAGGCAGCTGAGAAATCAGATTACCTCCTCCTTCCCGCACCCCCTAGTGTGTGTGTGTGTGTGTGTGTGATTGTTTAGCAAGGTTCAAGTCATTTGAATGAGGAACCTATGACATGTATTGCTAAGGGAAGCTGCCAAATGGACAGATAGGTGCCCCACATTGCCCCCCACCCTCTGTGGTTTTAACACCCTGCCCGACTTTACCGCCCCTTTGCCACCACTGACGCTGTCTGTCACCTCACACCGGAGATGGGCGGGCATTTCCATACCAATGGCAGGATATGATGGGACAAATGAAGATTAATGGAACGCTCTGGTGTCAATGAAGTCATTGTCGACTCTTGGTGGAGCAGAGGAGGCTCCTGGGGGCCTCAGCTGTTTGATGGACAGAGTGGGAGGGATGGAGACAGGAAGTGAGAGGAAGTTTGAAAGGAGCAGGCCTGATGTCCATCTTTCAGCCGCTGCTACAGGACAGCGTGGATTTCTGTTTCGAATCAAGTTTAAACAAGCTCATTTTGAGTTGTGAAGCTCTTTCCCATGTAACTCCAATGTCTCAATGCTTTTTATTTTATATACTGCATGAAGTTTAACTCTATAAAGCATAAATTATATAATTAATGAGTGATAGACCTATAGTACATATTCAGGTCATTGTCTTTTATAATATTTAGGAAGTATTTTAGCTAGAATGTGAACCTTTACACTATATGTAAAATACTGATTTGATCATAATCCATAAGCCAAATATCAAAGTTCTTATACCTTACCTTAAAATTAGCATTATCCATGGGGCTGGGCACAAATGTTGTATTATTGATAATCGACCTTTGGTGGGATCATAATGTGAAAATATAATTCTATCATGTTGTAGTTTAGAAACATCTGTTGTCCAGATTCATCATCTCAAACAAATTGTATTTAAAAACTAATATGAGTTGTTGAAGTGTTTGTTATACATGTCTTACAAGTTCTGTCTGATATAATGAATAATGTAGCCTGATCAATACTTTTTGAGGCCGATACCATTTCGAAAAAAAAGGAAAAATACACTTTTTGGATAATTTTTGAACAGGTATTGTTATGTTGATTTGTATATTATTATATGATAGGACATCAGTGTCAAACAAATATTTCTATTAATATCATGAAATGGATTTCACCTGTTTCAGCCAGCACCAGTTATGAGCACTCAACACCATCAACACCAGGACTTCTACTTGTGATTTATGTAATGGTGAACATACATTCAGATCATTTATTTATTTATCTATTTATTATGTTGAATAAAACCATCTTATGTCAAGGTACATTTGTATTAGTTTGGGAACTTGGGAGAACTTCCTCAGCAGGGGGGAGTGTGCCAGTTTTATATGTTCATATTTTTCTTCTTTTTTCTGAGCACTTTAAGGATTTCTCATGTTTTATTTCAATGGCAAAGCTGTTTCTTTGTGTTTGCTCAGTATGAGAAATGTGTTTCTTTTCTCATCTGATTTAGATTCCGCAATGTTTATTAAAATATAAACTAAAGGGTAGCCTAACTTTTAGAGCTAAGACATCCTGTCCTTTTGCGCAAAGTCCTCTGGCCTTTATATTACATCAGTGACAAACATGTCCAGGTATGCAACAACATAGGGACATAATGTGACTAATGCAGCTGAATCACATCCAAACAAATAGATAGTTTAGCACACAAAGTCCCACTACGTCCTCCCGCCTTTTTATCACAGTGGTGACTGTAATGCACATTATTTACAATTTCAGACTAACTTTATTAATCTGTTCTTCTGCCAGACATATTCACATGTTGCCCTCTTTAACTTCTACAGCATCCTACTTTATAATTTATTTTGTAAAGTAATAGATGATGCATTCCTCTGCATGATGACATGTCATCAAACAAACCCTCCTCGCACCTCCTACTGCCCCTCCCCAACACACACACACACACACCTTAAAAAAACCTTACACTTCCTTTTTTCTTTTGTATTGCGCCAATCACCCAAGACCACCTCTGACCTGCCACGACCTGGCCGTGTTGATTGATTAGCACCACCAGGAATATTTAGCCAGCCTGTTCAGTGGAAAGAACCTCCTGTCACTCTGTTTGTCGAGATGTCCATCTAGATTGTACACACAAACACATACACGCTCAAACAAGATGTCCTAGTTACCATTTGCAGTTTGTCTAAAACTACATTTGACTTTTTGTTCTCCATTTTGTTAGTGTTGTGAATCCATTGGTGGCTTAATCCTCAGAGAAGATAGTGTTGGTTTGTTGTTTCACCGAATAGCCTATTTGTTTACCCTAATGTGCGCTGGGGCTTCGTCCACGCTATCGGGAGGCAGGAATACTTACAGTGGAGAAGATTACTAGCAGATGGGTCTTTGTTTGGGACCAGAGGTTCCCAGCTGGGCTCTTATCAGATCAAGGGGCGAAAACAAAACAGAAATAATAGAATTAGACTTGGAGGGACAGTATGTCTTACCTGATACTCAAAAGGAACAATTAACATGGCTGCATTTCACAGTTGTCTTTATGTCTTTATTCAGATTTTTTGTACTTCACTTTGACAACGTGATATCATATGTCAATATATATTTCCAACGAGGAACAAACATTAGCAGTGTTGTGACATCTTGACATTATAAATTGATCAGGAGAATGTTTCTTAGCCATGCTAGCAGCATGATTTTAGGGATGGCAGTGTGCAAATTGCATTAGCTGACTAGCGAATGTTAGCATGCTAGCAAGCTTAACTAAAATGGAAATCATAGTTAACGTTATACCTGCTTAACATGAACATGTTAGCCCTGTCATTGTGAACTTGTTAGCATTCTGACATTCACATTTAGCTCAAAGCACTGCTATGTCTGAGTACATCTAAAGCATTGCTATAGACTCTAAGTCGTGTTTCTTGATAAATGCCTAATTGTTTTGCAAATATTGACAAAAAAAATGTAACTCAAGTCCACGTATTCGCTCCACCTTCTGGAACTTTAAACAGAATTTTGCGTTTTCCTCACTGGTGATTAATCTACTGATACAGCACAGTTTTTTCCTTTTCTTTATGCTAAACAACCTCCACACCGTGTCTTGTTTTCAGACGCCATTTTGTTTGTTCATTTTAACTTAGCTTACCCCTTTTCAGATAACTTAACAATTATTAATTATTGTTAACTGAATGAATTTACTTGGGATTCACAACTATCCCCTCAGCTACTGATGAATATATTATATAATAAATAAATATATTTTCTAAATGTAAACGTTATTAAACTATAATTGTACTGACAATTCATGTCCTGACAGTTATGAGCACAGTCACACAACCACATAACCACACAATTGTCCTCTTTCCCAGTGTTCCCCACCTGTTTCACTCACTGTGCTGTGGGTGAATTTGTGCCAGAATGCAGTTTGAGTCACCTAACAGCTCTCCAGGTGTGTTACTATGTTGGAGCTTTGCTCTAATTATATGATGTTCAAATTGCAGAATTGGGGATAAGAATATAGAATATGAAGCAGAGTCAGATTTAAATAGAGATTATTTCTGACTGCAAATGATGAGTGACACAAAAATCAAGCCATTTCTTTGCTGGTCTGTAATGTGTCTCAACATGGTTTTTTTAGTATGTGAAAAGAGCATTTTATAGGATCCAAAGCATTCCATAATCTTTATTTGTCATTAACTGTTATTGTTTTGTTGTCCCAGCTTCCAACACTGAAACTTGTCTTGTGTTTTCTATCCACTCATACTCTGTTAGATTTTCTCCCCTCTTCATTTTCACAGACTCCTCCTTCTGAAAAGTAACCCCCTGTACTGTAGTGAGACTTCTGAACAGGAGATGGTGCCAAACTTGACATGGCTCAGTTTGTTTGACAATTTTATTGAACACTGACAATTCCTGCAGATGAAACATTTGCCAGAATAATGCATAGAAGAAACATTCAAATGCAGCTCCACATGAGGCCTTTTGGGATATTTTATGAGCGTTCATGGTCTTGTGTCCTAACACATACTTCCAGTAACATAAGCTAGCGTTGTAATTGTGCAACATGTGACTATTTCATAGTCACTATTTTACTATGCTTTAGTTAATGGTCATTTTTAAATCTAAGATCCACAAAATTGACCTTTTATATGTATTAACTGTATTTTATAATTTCACACATGACTGCAGTGCATATGGCGCTTTGTCTTCTTCCTAACAAGCAGGTCCATTTTGATAAAGATAAATTAATTGATAAAGTCCTTCGGTGGCCTAGTGGTTTAGTAGGAGTCGTCCAAAGTAAATCCCCAACATCAGGCCAGTTTAAGCAGCCTGAACATCTGCCAGTGTTTTCCGAGCCAGTCTGGACATTGCTAATTGTAATCACAGTTGAATTCCTCCAGACTGTAATTAGTGGGCCACTTTATAAATATTCAGGCATTAGCTAAGTGTAGCTTTGATTTTTTCCCCCCCATCTCCCCATCTCTCTCTTGCATGCAGAGCTCACATCATTGCCTCTGTGTTTGTGCATACTCATGTATGCTTGCATGCTGGTTTTTTAATCAGTGGTGTTTTGCAAATTATTTATGCTTTTGTTATCACCTGACTGGTGAACTGGAATGGTGGGGTTACCCACCTCATGTCTATTGAGAAAGTGGCAAATAAGTTATAAATCTTACAAATTGACTATTACAACTGTAATTTGATTGGAAATCATTGTTGTGTTCTCTCATGTGTTTACTAGGGCTGACGCTAATGATTAAAGGTTTATTAATCCATTTATAGACTAATCATTTTACATTTAAATGTCAGGTATTAGTGACAGATGCCTAACACAACAACCCATAATCCAAAGATTTCCAGTTTACAAAGATGTAAAATGGAGAAATGCAGCGAATCCTCATATTTCAAAAGCTGGGACCTGCACATCTTTGGCGTTTTTACTTGATAAATGCCTTTTGTTGATTAATTTTTTCATTTGACTAATTGATTAATCAACTAATCATATTAGCACTAGTGCTAACCCTATCTGACTACAGAATAAAATACCTAAAGCAAATCATAGAAATGTGTGTATCTAATGTATATTGTGCTTGTGTTTGTGTGTGTTGGCTCATATGAATACCTCTTTAATCCCTACCTCCTTAAAGACTGTACATTATGACTTAAGTGAAGAAAGTCTCCCATGAACACTCAAAACATTTGTCTTTGTTATTGGGCCTCACAAGAGGGCATCGGAGGATCCTCAGAGTTTCACTCCATGAATACCTTTTTGTTTCGTTTTTTCTTTGGCAGAAACCTCCACCTGAGCCATGCCTCCACTCAACAGGAAACAACCCTTAGAGCGGCTATAAGCCAGCCCGTCAAAACAGGCCATGTTTTATTTTGTGTTGGACTGACATTATCATCTCCCAAGCGTTGCTCACCTCTCGTGACGAGCCAAGCATGATGGAATCTCTATTGGTGCTGTCTTAAAGGATTAGAGCTTATTCACTGCTTATGCACAGTTTTTTCCTGACTGCACTGTTCTGCAAAGGGCCTCGCTGCCACAGGACAGGGTGTCCTTCTGAAGCTGAACTGAGCTGCCACTATTATCCAGTCTCTTTTGGCTTAAATGCTTTAATCTTTTGAAGTTTTCATCCAGAGCTGAGTTCTAAATAACTGCAGTTTTGCTATTATTCTCGTTGCTTAACACTGTTCTCTCACCATCCTGTTTTGAGAGTATGCAAGGAATTTCCTGCCCTGGTTGTCTTTCTACAAAGCAGTAATGAGAAGGCAGAGTGAGAGTTTTGGCTTGTGGCTTAGTGAAGCTACAGTGGCAAAAGAAAACACAAAGTGTGGGTGTGGGTGTGTGTGTCTTTGCAAGCAAGTAATGGGATACCACCTAGGGATGGATGAGCTCTGGAAAGCTGTGTGTGTGTGTGTGTGTGTGTGTGTGCGTGCGTGTGAGCGATGAGCGAGCGAGCATTGGGGGAGCAGGATCCCTAGGCAAGTATCAAACTTCAAGGGCTGTATTAGTATCAGCTTACACATGTGTGCATCCAAGAATGCCACCACAAAAAGTCTCCAATCCAACCAAACACAGACAAAAACCTGCAAGACCAGACTAACTCTGGTTATCCAACGACAAAAAGATTTAACTCTATGGAAGAAAGTGAAGAAACATGTATAACTCAACTTGATGAAGTTAAAGAAGAGTTTTTTTACAAAACTATAGGAGCTCCTATTCTGATGTGATACATTGTGCACAGTATATGGAAAGAGACTTGTGTTTTTGTGTTACTGTACCTGGTGATTAAAGTACATTTTTCTTTTGTAGTTCTTTTTTTCCATTTCTTGACAAAGTCCTCTGTATGTTAAGGTGTCCAGAAGAAGTATACGACTTGCCTATTTATAAATCAAAAGACACTGCATTTCTTTCTGCTATTCTGTTTTGGTGAGCTACAGAGAGAAAGACATGAGGATGGTGTGTGTGTGTGTGTGTGTG
>JAVQJL010066244.1:5000-36464 GCA_036024295.1 Nannoperca obscura
TACATTTAGTTTTCACATTAGAAACCCCGTGAGCAGACAACACAGCTCTTACAGTCATTTGGTGTCTGCTTCTATTAGTATGTTTGTTTTTTTATGTTATTGCAGAGCTGAAATAATTCAGTTAGTCAAATATCAGAAAATTAATTAGCAACTGTTTTGATAATCAGTGATTCGTTTAAATCACTTTTCATGCAAAAATGCAAAATCGTCTCTTATTCTAGTTTCTCAAATGGGAGCACTTGCTACTCTTGTTTGTCTTTTGCAATAGTGGAAGAAGTACTCCAATCTTTTACTTAAGTTACAGTGTAGAAATACTTTAATTTACAAGTAAAACCACAGAAAACACAAAGCAAGTAAAACAAAACAAGCAATTTGAAAACATCACCCTCACAAACTGAGCATTTTCTTCCTTTCTTCCTTTCAATTAACCAAACAATCAATTGTTTAATTGAGACGATAATTTAGTTCTGCAATTACAATAATAATCTGACTTTTACTTTCCTAAAACTGGCCAGAAACTTGTCAGAAAACCGCCCAAGATGATCCTCAAAAGTCTTGTTTTGTCTGACCAACAATCCGAACTCCAAAGTTATTCATTTAACTATCACATGATAAAAAAGCAACAAATCTTCACAAATGAGAAGCTGTAACTAGAGAATGTTTTGGCATTTTTGCTTCAAAAGTGATTGAACCAATTAACCAATAATCAAAATAGCTGCCATGTATTTTCGTATAAAACGACAGTTTGATTAATTGGATTAAGTGTTTCAGCTCTACAATAAGTTGCAGCCTTACTGACACTTTGATTCATAAAGCATGAATTAATACTAAACACCTACTTCTTCTTCTCTGTGTCCTTTTATTTTCTGTCGCAGGAGAAACAGTATGTGGGTTTTGCAACTCTGCCCAACCAGGTCCACAGGAAGTCTGTGAAGAAAGGCTTCGATTTCACGCTGATGGTGGCAGGTCAGTTTGTAGTTCAAGATGCAAACATGACAGAAGAAGTACTTGTACTCAGTAGCCAGTTTATTAGCTATACCTAGCTAATGCTAATGGAGTCTGATACAATGTCCCTGCTATTTATCTTTAATAAATTGGACACCTTTTCAACAAAATCAGAATATTATAACCTTCATGAATGATTTATTCAGGACTGTCAGACTGCATTAGTTTTAGCTAGGTGTACCTAATAAACCGGCATCTTGGATTTAACTCAGATTAGGTTCACATACATTGTGACCTTCTGTTTGACTGTGTGCTGCAGGGGAGTCTGGTATGGGTAAATCCACCCTGGTCAACAGTCTGTTCCTCACAGACCTCTACAAAGACAGGAAGTTACTGAACGCTGAGGGTGAGTCTTAATGCTATTTATTATCTCTCCATATCAGTCATAATGAATGCACTGCTCTGAGGTCTGGTCTTCATGGAAACCAGATCACCGTCCGTCTTACATTTAACCTCACATAACGCAGCCACAGTGAAGAAGTCCAGTTTAGTTTGTCAATGTCTAACTGGCAACATTTAGCGTTGCACTGTGTTTTTCTTTTAGATGACTTTTGTTCAGAAATCAATTGTCAAAGGATAAGTCTGATTATATTCTTTTTTTTTTTTAAATTGTAAATCCCACAAAAAGACCAAAATGAACAATGAATTGATCCCACTAACAAGTGTTGTCTGTGGAGCCAACTCCTGTTATAAATGATTGCTTTGTGGTTGTCAAAAAACTATTAAACAATGAGTCACGCTTTTGCACTGGGTGACATGTTCCTTCATTAAGATAAACATGGGCACTGTAGTGTGTGTGTCAAGTTCTTAGTAACCACTAGCCAAATATCTCAGCTGGTAAAGACTTTATTAACATGTAAAGCGGTTTTATTCCTGCATACAAAAGAATACAAAAGAATTCTGTGTTTCAGCGTTTCTGATATTTATACAGTTTAGAGTGAGAGCGAAATGTCCGTCATTTGAGGTATATTGTATAAACAGTTATCTTGGAGAAATTTCATTTTTCATCAACCTTATTTGAAATCAGCTTACCACTTTTATTCTTTACTAGATGCCTCATGTATTAGCAAGCTAACGTTGGTTTTAGTAAAAAGTAATCTCTGTGCAGTAACTAGTTGTTACTTCAGTAGTTTAGTAGTAGTTTTTAATTCAGTTGAGGTAAAGACATTATTACTGGACTAAGTTTGAACTTTGCTGGTGCAACCATCTCTACAGCAACAAATTTGTATAAATCCGCTGCTGAAAATAGTCCCCAACAAGTGCACAATTTAGTCCTGTTTGTGTAATGTTTGCTAAAAACTGCAATAAAAAGTGCAGTTTTTAAATAAAGTATATTTTCATGACCTGTTTTTAAAGATTTGTAGTAGTGTGGTATTGCGGAACATTGTTGATTTTGATATTTTCATGGGATTAGTTGACAACAAAAATGTAAAATATCAAGAGACTTGTGAAGGATAAGTCATGTCAAATGATTTATTAAGCAGCTTTTGTAGCTTTTGAAGAACTCCACCGGGGCTTATTGTGCACCATTCACTGGCTTGTTCTACATTATCCCTGACCTGCTGTTTCACCAAATGTTCTCCCTGTCACCTTCTCCTTCTCCGTGTCAATGCTTTGCAGAGCGTATTAACCAAACCGTGGAGATCATTAAACACACTGTAGACATCGAGGAGAAGGGAGTCAAGCTCAAGCTGACCATCGTAGACACGCCGGGGTTCGGAGACGCCGTCAACAACAACGAGTGGTGAGCTGGAAGATCTGCTGGTCTGACGTGTGCCTGACTCAGCCTGCTCGCTTACAGTCACAGGTCCTGGAGGAGCTGCTAATGTAGTCTCTGTGTGTGTGTGTGTGTGTGTGTGTGTGTGTCCTAGCTGGAAGCCGATCACAGACTACATTGATCAGCAGTTTGAGCAATACTTCAGGGATGAGAGTGGGCTGAACAGAAAGAACATCCAGGACAACAGAGTCCACTGCTGCCTCTACTTCATCCCTCCATTTGGGCACGGGTAATAACACACACACACACACACACACACAGAGAAAACACCTTTTCTACCTGCGTCAATTAAAACTGGAGGACTTCAATTTTTCTGCAGGCTGCGTCCGGTGGATGTTGAGTTCATGAAAGCTCTGCATGAAAAGGTGAACATAATTCCACTCATTGCGAAAGCCGACTGCCTCACACCCAACGAGATCAAAAAGCTCAAAGACAGAGTGAGTCCACTGTGAGCTCAACGCTGTGTTACTGTCTGCAGAAAGTTCGCTGTAGCCGTTGTTCTGATTTTATCTTTGTGCGATTTTAGATACGAGAGGAAATAGACAAGTTTGGGATCAAAGTGTACCAGTTCCCAGAATGTGACTCAGACGAGGATGAAGAGTTTAAACAACTTGACAAAGAGCTGAAGGTGAGTCAGATACCTGTTGAGGAGTCCGGATAATTATCTGATTCACTGTAACTGAGACATTCTCTCTCGGAAATTACTGACAAGACACCAAAAGGAATATCTCTAATGTAATCTAAAAATGTTTTTTTGTCTCTTGGATTTTTCATATTTTATTTGTTCAGCTGTGTAGTTATATTTTCTGTAAATTTTCTGTTTAAATGCTGTTGTAAAATCCCCCTTTTTACAACCAGGAATACAATTCTGGTGTTGAAATAGTGAATCTGAGTGAATTTTTTATTAATTATTTTTGTTAGCACAAGGGTAATGAAATATAAATAAAGTGAGTCTAAAAATACCGGAATCAGCTAATTAAATACGTTTACGCTGGAGTGGATTTATTCAGCTGGTTAAATGACATGTAAACTACAATACTGGCAAACTTGGCTGGGATAAAAATAAATATGTGTGTATCTCGTCAAACAAACGCTCCAGAAAAAGCTAGTAGTACGTGCACCTTGATAGAATATTTGAGTGAACTGAGCTTTTTAATCCTAAAATGACTAAAGCATTGAAAGGTTTTCGGGGTGTGACGTGAATCCACTAATCAGGTGGGAAAATCTGCAAGAAAAATAAACAACAAACAGGTGTTTTTTGTGAACCTGTATGACTGTGAATATGTACCGAGGCACAGCACGCTCAGTCAGCCTTCTCTGGATGGATAGGGGTTTAAATAACAACCCACCGCCATGTCTCTGTGTGCAGGAGTGCACCCCGTTCGCTGTGATCGGCAGTAACACAGTGGTGGAAGCCCGAGGCCAGAGAGTAAGAGGGCGACTGTACCCCTGGGGAATTGTTGAAGGTTTGTTCATTTATTATCCATCTGTGCAGCCGTAACAGCTGTGTGCTAATTAGACTTATTCGCTCATTCGACATATTTCTTTGCCCCAGTGGAGAACCAGTCGCACTGTGACTTTGTGAAATTGAGGAACATGCTGATTCGTTCACACATGCACGACCTGAAAGACGTGACCTGCGACGTCCACTACGAAAACTACAGAGCGCAGTGCATTCAGGAGATGACCAGGTACGCAAAATGTTTCGCAAACGTCTCGGATAACTGCCGACGCTTACAGATTTCAGGACAGTTTAGCCTGCTTCACCTCTTCTCTTCCTTTCCTCCTTCTTCTTCTTCTCAGTAAACTGGCTCAGGACAACCGTATGGAGAGTCCCATCCCCATCCTGCCGCTCTCCACCCCGGATGTGGAGACTGAGAAATTAATCAAAATGAAAGACGAGGAGGTATGAAACAACTTTTGCTGTTTTACCAAACAATGGATGTTTTTTCATGAACGTATCCTAGATGAGTTACAGGTCTTTGCTCTGACACAACTGACGGTAAAGCTAAATGTGATGAAGAGTCGTCTCTGCTTCGAAAAAAGTAGCCTAAGATGTTTTGTGATAGTTTGTAATGTTTACCAAAAAAATTGATAAGAACAGATATAAAAAATGAATAGCTTAATAAATATATAAAGGAGAACTAAAACAAAAAAAAAGGCAGAATATAATGTTAAAACATAAACATAGGTATAAAACACTGAAAGGAGAGAAAACATATGTGCATAATTATCTCCAGAACATTAATGTAATTCTTATATTGTTTTCACTGAAATACACATACAGTCTATACATATACAGACCTGGATAATGTGGCTAAAACTACAAAAAACTTTGTAATATCAGTAAAAGCATCTGCTAATATACAACCTGGCATTGTTAATACTGATTAAAATGTTATCAAATGAATGTTCAATATTCAGAAAATGAAGAAAGGAATACGTTATTAATACGAATAAGTCATCCTGTCAGTTTCTTACTACAATCTCCACCGCGTCGTTAACCTGAACAACAGTGTTCCCCAATGTGATAAGGTAGAAGCATCATGTGTTGTTATACGTCTTTAGAGTCTCTCAACATGTATAATTTGGGACTAAAATCCAACTTTTCATCTATAATATCCTGAATGAAATCATGTATTTAGTGCTAGTATTTCTTAATTATTGGACCCTGCCATGTATTTAAATCCACAGTAGTGGTTATTATCTTTAAACCAAGGTCTGTATATAAACACACACTAGCATTAGATTCAGAGGCCGCATTTAGCACGACATGATCTAAATGTTTCATCTGTGGCTTATTGTTGAGACACTGTTAACTCTCCAAACCGTTTTACCAAACCTTCCCTCCGCGTCTGCAGCTGAAGAGGATGCAGGAGATGCTGAATAAGATGCAGCAGCAGATGCACGACAAAGACCAGTGATGTCTCGCCGGAGCAGAGCTGGGCTGCGGCGCCGCCTACTGTTCCTCCTCTGAACGGCAGTGAGACCTTCAGACGTTGAACGTGGATATCATGTGTTAGTGGCAACTCTGGCTGTACATTTCTCCTCAGTTTGGTGCTTTGTATAGTTTGTCTGCCTGGAGGGTTGTTTGTCAGAGGGTTTTGTTTTTTCACTGAAACTATCCGTTTGCCCACTTTGAGCCCTTTGCTGTGGTTTAACAGTCTTAACATATATAATATAAATGCGTAATTTAAATTACTACTCAGTGTATCTAATTTATAAATGCAATGCTAAACTTTTTGGATATTTTGCCAGGGTACGAACTTGTGTGCTACAAGATGTTTTGTAAAGAAATTTCGCTTGTTGGTGATGTTTAACTTTAAACATGGGTATTGTTTTTTATTATGTGTTTGTGAGTGTGTGTTCGGGTGTGTGAGCGTGTGTATTTCATATATCGTTCAGGTTTCCGTCCATTAAACTCCCATTTGTCCTTTTGACTTTACGTTTGTTAAAATCCAACTCTCTGGTCCTCATAAATACCTTCGTGTGACATTTTTTCCACATATGGCAAGTCAAAATATCCTCTTCCAGCATTTTTATATGTGCCGGCTGAGCTGAAAATGCACTTATTGCCAGTGGCTAACTGTGAACGGAGAGCCTTTGACATAATGAGAGGGTTTGTGCAGTACAGGGTGAATGTGCGAGCATGCTGCCGTTACTCATATTCGTCAAACACTTTGGGCCTATTTTTACTGCTTTATAGCCGATGCCCTGTGCTTGTAATAAAATGCATCATGCATCATGCTTTGTTTGCCACTATGGGATGGATAAAAATATATCAATAATGAGGAGCAAATACTGTGTCTATGCTTCTGTTTTAGATTTCTCTCCTCGGAAGTGAGTTGCTGCATGTGTTTCCCATGTGCGAGTTAAGATTGTTTGAGTGTGTGTGTGTGTGTGTGTGTGTGTGTGTGTGTGTGTGTGTGTGTGTGTGTGTAGGCTGATGCTGAGGAACAGTACATATTTTGCCTGAAGTCTGTGAGCTCAGCCTGTGCCCCATTTATAAAGATGTGACAAATAAACTCTTGTTTCTCGTCAGTCTGGCTTCAGCTGTGCATCGTTTCTCTAAAGGTTATGGGGTTGTACATTAAGGTCCAGTGAGCGCAGCACCAACGGCCCCTGTCACTTCCGGCTGTCAACGGTCTGAACAGCGAAGCCCGAAGCTGGTGCTGCTGCAGGAACATTATCTGCTGATTCATGGTTTATCTCCCGCAGCTGTTCTTCCTCTGCACGGCACACGGCATCAGTTCCCTGCCAGTCAGAGGAGACACAAGCAGACATGAGTATGAATGATAAAAAGATCTGTATTTTCAGTAAGAGGACTTTGACTCATAAATGTATATGAGTATATATAGTGGTGTAAGAAGTACTCAGAGATTTTAAAAGTAACAAACACAAATGTTTTAGTGTAAAAATCTATCTCATCACTTTAATACTGCTGCTGGTATTGATGGAGCTCATTTTAATTACTACATATTGCTGGGGAGCTCGTGAATTTTCCCCAGAGGATCGTAACCTATCTTATCCTAATATAATACATTATTTGATTGATTACATTTTGTATTGTTAAACTGGATCTGCAAAGTAACTAAAGTTATCGAGGAAATGTAGTGGACTAAAAAGTCCAATATTTGCCTCTGAATTGTAGTGGATTAGAACCTACCTGTTAATCCATATTACACATTACACGCGCATCATTTTAAAGGTCCTCAATTTCCTTTATATATATATATATATATATATATATATATATATATATATATATATTACTTTCCTATGAAAGAACTTTAAGGAAACACTTTTAAACCCAAGTACATATTCATTAATTCATCATTTATTATTGGAAACTTTACTCGTATGTTGGATTGTGTGCTTGCTTGTATTCTATTGACTCAAACACTCCAGGTAACACCTCCAGTTCATTTGAAAAAATGAATTGTAAGTGAACTAAATGAACACTGTCTCTATTTTACCTTTAATTAGTACCAAAGTAAACTTCCTAGAAATTAATTCATAATTAATGAACATCAGGAATTACTGAGATACTTCCCCTGTCCTGTTAAAAGTCTGTGCATGTGCGTGTGTGTGTTCACATTTGTCAGCGGTCTTTATCAGTGAGTGCCAGCTTGCAGTAACACACACACAAACACACACTCGGCCTCTAAGAGCGACCGTAAGAAACACAGTCCTCGCCTGAAGGCACACAGCACTGAAGGTAAATGACTCTCTTCAGACCTTATTAAGACTTTTTTCTAGCTCTGTAGTTGTCTCGACCACTAATTATTGACATCAAACGTGGTTTCAAATTCTTGCTCTCAAAATATCGCATAAATTAGAAAGCTGTGAAGTTGGTGTATGAAGTTCAGTTTTGCAGAATGACTCTATCCTGTTTTTAGGTGCATGGACGGAGCTCGTAAATAAAAAAGATTCAAACAGAAATCTACATGCAGTATCAGGACTTTGTGCCCCTATTTGATTACCAAGCGATCTCACATGGGGTTTCAGCTAAAGACTGCATAGTCCTAGTGTCCACGTTGACAATAGGCAAAGAGTGAACAGATCATTTAAAAAACCTACACACTGGAATGTGCTTATAGTAATAATACAATATACCACAGAGCTGAATCAATACCTCTCTGGCATAAAATTAAAACGTTTCACAAACTGCAGGACTCCTGTTGAACTACATACATTTCTTTTTTCAAACAATTTCAGATCCAAACACCTTTTGAAACTCATGATTGCATAAATAACATAAGACACGATTTGATTAATCCACACAAAGAACATGAAGTAATGAAAATCATTATGTAATTTATGTGTTTATCATCAGTTTGGAACAGAAGGTTTTTGATGGACTTTAGTGTTGTTGTGTTACTGTTTGATTTACGCTTGTGTATTCCTTCTTCTTCTTTTTTAGAAATCGATAGAGTAATGATACTGACAGAAAATATGAGAGTAGTTGCTTTAATGTCAGTGCCTTAATATGGTATCTGACAAATACAAATATTTTAGCCATCAAGAGACATAAAAGAGCAGCGGCTGCTTATGGTTTCCTCTCCTTCCAGTTAAGCCATTTACAACACACAGTGTAATGGATCTTAGGTGATTTAGGTTCATCTTCTCCTCTCTCCAGTGATTGGTAACCATGAAGATCCTTCTGCTCCTATGTGTGCTCCTCTTGTTCGGAGGTCAGAGGTCATCAGCATGTCCCCACCTTTGCTCCTGTCATGGCAGCCAGGTGAACTGCAGCAGCAGGTCTCTCACCTCCTCCTCGCTGCCCACCGCTTTCCCTGCTGGGACCACCGAGCTCCGTCTCCACGGCAACCTGCTCACCAGCCTCCCTAACGGGCTCCTGGACGATCTGACCGCCCTCCGCTCTGTCTCCCTGCATGGTAACCCCTGGGTGTGTGACTGCGGCGTCCTCTACCTGCGAGCCTGGCTGCTGCGTCAGCCCGCCACCCTCAAATCACACCTGGGCGTCAACTGCAGCTCCCCACCCGGCCTGAGAGGGCGGCTGGTGGTGTATTTAACAGAGGAGGAGGTCCTGGAGTCCTGCCACTACTGGTACTGTGACCTGGCTTTGGCCTCGCAGGTGTGTCTGCTGATCTTTGTGGCGGTGCAGGCGGCTCTGCTGGTGGCTCTCCTCGTGTTCCTGAAGAGGTTCGAGAGGTTGTCCAAAGAGGCGAGGAGAACCACAGAGGAGAGCTTCACAGCCGGGGAGGATCTGAGGGAGAACGAGTACACGCATTTAAAGGACAGCAGCTTCTGAGACGGACCTGCGATGTGTGAAGAAAAAGAGCTGTTTAGCGTTTACACACTGGAGAGAGAATGTCTCTCACATGCTTCTTGTGTTACAGACCATAATTCCAAACATCATTTTAGATGACAAATTGAAATCAAAACCTGAATAAATTAGTTCAGAAACAAAACAAATGCAGACTCTTCCTTGCAGGGCACAAGTGTAAGGGTTTGATAAGTATGAAAATAATGTAAATTATAATAACAGCAACAACATAATATTTATAATGTTATTATTATCACCCATTTGTGCATCTGTAGACTACCATTGATCACTACAGACCACCAAAGACCAACTTAGACCATTTCCTGTAACAATATACCGGATGATATTAATTTCATAACATTGACAATATTTTGATAAGAATCCCCAAGATATCTCCTGAGCAGGACATTTTACAGTTGAAAGTCATAGTAGTGCACCCTATGTGAACTACTATGAACATATCACAAGCATTTCTTTTCTTTGCAGATTGGTCTCATTGCACTTGCTCCCAATAAACTCTTTTTTATTGGCATAATAATAATAATGATCACATTAATAAACTTCAGTTTTCTATCTAGAGTTTGACATTTTCACAACACAGACCCTTTCGGCCTTGACCAAAACCCGTCTAGTCAAATTATGATTTTCTATTTCCAAAGGTTTCATGTGGTTGAAAAACTGCTAAACATACATGGATGTGTTTGTAAAAAGTTTCTGTTTAGAATCTTGTGTGTAAGAGATTTTATTTATGGGTGTGAGCAATGAAAATAATCTCATGTGGACACTGAAGGAGAAATGGTTATGTCTCAAGTACTTCATGAATTGCAGTTTTCTAGCAATGTTCTATGTTTATTATATTTTAATGTTTATTCCAGACGTAGTAATTTGACATTTGTTAATCAGAAAAAGAAAATCACAAATGGTTTTGATTGTGCCATGTTTATATTAGTCTGACATGAAAGTTTAGACATTTTTTCTTGGAAGTTCATTCTGATCTTTTATTAAACACAAAACAAATGTTAGATGTGTAACTAAAACGTACTCACAATGTATGGCAATATTGTGTATTTATGTTTTATACACTTTGTAAAATAAATTCCTTCCTTATGGATGAAATTAAAAGGAATTTTACTGGAAAATGATTTTTATCCTCAAATTTCTTTTAATTGCAAAGATTTTGAGTCATGAGTTGATATTTGGGTCTTCAACTTTAGATTAGCTGGTTTATTTGAACAGAAACACTATATATATGAGCTATATTGTTCTTTTCAACAACTCCAAATCTTACAAAACATATTTGTCTTCTAAAGCGTGTTTGTAGCGGAACCTCCTGCAAGGAGACGTCGTTTCCGTGTCGGACAGTTTTACCTGAAGGACCTTCATATGTTTACACGTGAGGTTCGTGCAGGGCTGTAATTTTAAACTTCACGTGTTTGAATCTCAGATGCCTTTGTTTGACCTGTTAAAATAAAAAGGTTGGTATTTTTTAATATTCCTAAAGATTCATTCGGTTGTGTAAATTACGTCTTTCCGCAATGGTTAAGATAAAGTTAGCCAGTTAGCCGTTGTTACATTAGCTTACTTTTTCATGGTGTCTAACGTTACACGTTATCACTTGTGTAAATAGTTTGTTATTTATTGATTTCCAGACCTCAATTTAAAATGGGAAAAACAAGGAAGAAACACAACTGGAAGGGGAGACAGCAAAGTGACCCTCAGCGACCACCAGGCGAAGTGAAGACAGACATAGTGGTGGAACTGCAAGGTAGGAACTCAAAAGTGAACATCTGGAACCTGGTAAATTAATTGTCTATATTGCTGCTTCAATTTGTTGTCTGTTTGGCTCTCCGGACTTTGCTTTTATCAGATGGCGGCAGGCTAAAAGGTGTAGACGAGAGCAATGCTTTGGTCCTCCCAGCTAACAAAGCCAAGAAGAAGAAAGCCTCGTTGACACCTGTCTCCACCAAAAAGCCCCTCACCAAGAAGCAGAGAAAAGAGCTGCAGAAGGTCCTGGAGCGCAAGGAAAAGAAAGCTCAGGTGAGAGAGGGTGTGATGCTGCAGGTTCAGACAGAGCTTCATATCAAAGACTGTCCAAAACTGTGCTGACAGTTGGTTTTGAAGGGCTGGTTAGTTTTGTAGTCTTGTTTATTTACAGTTTGAACAAACAGTTCCTGATTTAAGTGAGATTTTAGAGTCTTTATTTAGGAGATTTTGTACGGTTGCTTGTGTTCAGACATTTGACCGTTTCTTTTGTTCAAAGTTAAAAAAGGGGTTTTGTAGAGAAATGTTATGTCGTGCTTTTTCGTGCCTACTATTCACAGTAACTCATCCTGCATGAGATCATCAGCTATACTGGACACAAACATGTTAAACTCTTCCGTCCAGAGAGCAGACATCCTGACCAAACTGGCTGAGGTGCAGCTTCCAGAGTCTGAACTGAAGCTGCTGTACACAACGTCCAAACTGGGAACAGGAGACAAACTCTACCAAACTAAACAGTAAGTGCACTGATGCAAAATATCAGCTAAGATAAACAAAGGTCTTTATCTCACTGGGAGATATGGACAAGGTGGAGTCAGGGGTCTTTTACAGTTTTGGGTTATTTCCAGGTCATCGGATGAAATAAAAGATGGAGACTCGGGGCCAAAGGTCAACAGCATCAGTGGAGCGAACAGAAAGAGGAAATGGAAAGACGACGAGGACGAAGAGGAGGAACAAAAGGCAGAAGAAAGTAGTGATCCGGACACCTCGTCTGAGGATGAGGATGAAGAAGTGAATGAGACCACAGAGATGAGTGAATCTAAGGAAACCACCTCTTCCTGCCCGGAGGCCGAGAACAAACAGGAAGCGAAGGAAGAACAACACAAAACGGAACAAGTTGGACAAAATGAGAAGAAGATTTCAGATCAGGAGAAAGTCCAAAACAAGAAGCCGTCGCAGCCGGCGGTCTTTGTTCCTGTTGACAGATTACCAGAAATACAGGTGTGTGTGTGTGTGCTCACTGTGTGTGTGTTTGAGAGCGTAGGACGACCTGAAACTACAGGTTTACCATTCAGATAGGTGTGGGATTTTTTTTTGCTTTAAGTGTATTTCAATCTGTTGCTGTAGGAGGCTCGTCTGAAGCTGCCTGTGCTGGCAGAGGAGCAGGTCATCATGGAGGCAGTGAGAGAAAATCCCTTTGTCGTCATCTGTGGAGAGACAGGAAGCGGAAAGACCACTCAAGTGCCTCAGTTTCTGTATGAAGCCGGTTACGCCAGGTAAGTTATGGTGCTGTCCTTGAATGTTTCACTGGATATTAACTTAGAAAACTGTGATTATCACGTGGTTACTGTCATTTTCTTCATTTTTTCTTGCAGTGACAGTGGAATAATAGGGATCACAGAGCCAAGAAGAGTAGCGGCTGTCAGCATGTCCCACAGAGTGGCCAAAGAGATGAACCTGTCCACACGGTAACAAAAATGATTTACAGTCAAATCAAATCCAGAGACTTGGGGGGGTATACAGACTATTTTGTTTTTGAAACCTCTTTGTGACGTGCTTGCTGCTAAAAACATTTTGTGGCTTTAATGGTGCACGTTTCTGCATCTGCGTTTAGGGTGGTGTCGTATCAAATTCGATATGAAGGGAACGTGACCAGCGATACCAAGATCAAGTTCATGACCGATGGTGTTCTGCTGAAGGAGATTCAGAAGGTACCGCCTTTAATGAAATATAGTAAATACGACAAACTTTGGCCTACTGGTATTTCTGAAACTAGGTGGTAGAGAAACATCCAGGTGACTCCTGCTTTTGCTGCTTACCATGACTACCTGGGGAGGGACAGACAGAAAGAGTGTTGAATGAGTAATGATGTTTATGTTTAGTCTGTGTAGGACTCAACTTTTTCAAATGTGATTTTTAGTCTTGTTACAGTTACAGTAAATTTGCATCCACATTTTCAATTCACACGGTGGGCTTGAACAAAACTGTACAAATTCCTTTTTGATAAAACAAAAGAAAAAAGATGTTTTCAAGGTTCCTTTGAGTGCTCTGATGTAGTGGTGATTATATTTACTGTAATTTCCGGACTATAAGCCGCTACTTTTTTCACGCCGTCATGCCGCCAATACATTTAGGCTAATTTAATACAATGAAATTACCGAACAGGTCACAGTGGACCAATGAAACCGGTCAAATCACCGTAAATCAAACGCACTCGCACTAAATTCTTCAGATCAGTCATTTTGCACGTCAATTCAGAGGGTGCGGCTTTTATACAGGTGCACTCAATAGTCCGGAAAGTACGGTATATTCACACCGAGTTTGCTTTAATCTTTTGAAGGATTAAAGCAAACTTTGTGCTCGGCGCTCAAAGTAAGTAAGCAAATCAGCTTCAAAACTCCTATTTTAATGAGCCATCATAAGGTTGAAGTTTTTTCAATATAATATGAGTAATGGGAAAGTTTTTTCTTTTACATCATTACTGACTTGGCTGTAATAGTTACGTTGATGCTTCTGTAGTCGTTTCAGTGTGTCTGTCTCGTCTCGTCTCGTAGGATTTCCTGCTCCAGAGATACAGTGTGATAATCATAGACGAGGCTCACGAGAGGAGCGTGTACACGGACATTCTCATCGGACTCTTGTCTCGTATCGTCCCGCTCAGAAACAAGGTAAGGGAGACTCTGCTGTGTTTCGTGTCTTTTGTGTGACGTTATGTTGCACTGTGTTTTAGTCATTTTAATCCCTTCTCCGTGTCGTCGCCCTGCTACTATCCCTCTGCTCCTCTGCAGAAAGGTATGCCCATGAAGCTGCTGGTCATGTCTGCTACTCTGCGGGTGGAGGACTTCACGGACAACACCAAGCTGTTTCGCACGCCTCCGCCCGTCGTCAAGGTGGACGCTCGCCAGTTCCCGGTCACTATACATTTCAACAAACGCACCCCGCTGGATGATTACACCGGAGAAGTCTTCCACAAAATTTGCAAGATCCACCGGATGCTGCCTCCAGGTGCACATACTCACATTACTCAGACTTTGGGCTTTTTAGTATTAAGATTTGTTTACTACAAAACTAAATGTAAGAAAAAGATCATCAATCTGTCTGTTTCTCCATTCTTGTGTTATATGATCAAAATACTTGGTTTTAATATCTGAAGAAACAATTCCCATTAATAACAGAAGTATCACCATCATTTAAATATCAGATTAATACAATAATAAAGATATAATAATCTTGTAGCTGTAGAGTTTAATCTTCACACACACACTCACCACCCGCCTGGTGCCATGTCTCTGTCCTTCAGGTGGCATCCTGGTGTTTCTGACTGGTCAGGCAGAGGTTCACAGTCTGTGCAGAAGACTGAGAAAAGCTTTCCCCTTCAAGAGGGGTCACACAACCGCTGGTGAGTGTAACACATGCCTGTTTACGCCCCCTATCTCCCCCCCCCCCGACATATCTTTTTGCAGAGACTACATTTTTATATATTTACATGCTTTTGTGTTCAGGTGAAGACGAGGAAGCGGACACCTCAGAGGCGATGAGGAAGTTTAAGAAGGCCAAAAAGAAGAAGACTGTCGTAAGTGCTTTTAGTTAAATTCTCCTAAAAGTAATCACATCCCATTTTTGTGTGTTTTTGGGATGTGATTACAGCCACCTCCGATATTTCTGTGTGCATAATTCAAGAGGGTTATCTGTGTCTCCAGTCACTGCCCCGCATCGACCTGGATAACTACTCTGCCCTCCCGGTGGATGAAGGGGATGAGGACGGGGACGAGGACAGAGAAGCGGGGATTGGATACGAGGAGGATGAAGGCTCTGACCTGGAGATGGGAGACGATCCCGCTGATGCAGGCGAGCTACTAAATGATTAACTCCTCACATCCCGTCGGATGTATTTCAGATGAGTGCCCTTACTGATTCTGCTCTGTGTTTTGTCTCTGTAGAGGAGAAGGCTGATCCCTCCATTCCTCTCTATGTCCTCCCCCTGTACTCTCTGTTGGCTCCAGAGCAGCAGGCCAAGGTGAGATTCATATCAATATGGTCTCACAAAACTGCTAAGAAATGTTGATCCATGAGAAGATGCAGGGTTGTTGTTTCCTGTGAAGTATCTCGTATGCGTGCGTCTCTTGTCTGTAGGTGTTCAGACCTCCTCCACCTGGTGCTCGTCTGTGTGTGGTAGCCACCAACGTGGCGGAGACGTCTCTGACCATCCCTGGCATCAAGTACGTGGTTGACTGCGGCCGAGTTAAGAAGCGCTTCTATGACCGAGTGACCGGAGTGTCGTCCTTCAAGGTCACGTGGACCTCACAGGCTTCAGCCAATCAGAGGGCAGGTAGAGCAGGACGAACAGAGCCAGGACATTGCTACAGGTCGGGGCTTCAAAAGTGTGACAGTGTAAATTCATGGTTGTTTTCTTTGCGCGAGGATGTTCACAAACGGTTGTCTCTCCGTTTCTGTGATGTTTCTGCAGGTTGTACTCGTCTGCTGTATTTGGAGACTTCAGTTTGTTCTCGGAGGCGGAGATCACTCGCAGGCCTGTGGAAGACCTGGTTTTACAAATGAAGGACCTCAACATAGATAAGGTCAGTAGAAAGTGAACGACTCAAACTTACCAGCAGACTTCTGAGTGAAATGCAGCTGCAGAAAAAGAAACAAAAAACTTCTCATGAAAAAGAGCTTCATGTTTTCTGCAGGTGGTCAATTTTCCCTTTCCCACGTCTCCCTCTGCCGAGGCTCTTGTCGCAGCAGAGCAGTTATTAGTCTCGTTGGGAGCTCTGCAAGAGCCGCCTCAGACCGGAAGGTAACTAACTGTCTGTTAATGCTTTTCCCTGTCTTTACCTAGTTTTGGAAATGTTGAGAGATATCAGTTTCTGCTTACACTCTTTAAAAATGAAAGGCATGTCAATAAAACAAGGTTATTTTAATGTGGAGTTATTAAATAGAATATTCAGTTGATCAATAGCAGGAACTTGTAGAACTCATTAAGAGTTTTGCTCTTTTACATCTGCCCCATAAAAGAGGTAAACATTTGTCTTAGTTCTGCCCAGTGTGAGAAGACAAATTGACCACACTTGTAAATAGTTTTATATTTTTCTTACCAGTGTGAAAGAGATGGAGCGAGCGAGGCTGAGCTGTCCCATCACCCCCCTGGGCAGAGCAATGGCTTCTTTCCCCGTGGCTCCGCGTTATTCTAAAATGCTAGCTCTCGGTAAGCAGCAGGATTGCCTTCCCTACGTCATTGCTGTAGTGGCAGCCATGACAGTGCGGGAGCTCTTCGAAGACCTCGACAGGTGAGACCACGTTTGCTCAAATGGTGTCTGCTTCCAAGGCCTCGCTCGGAGAACGTGATGCTTTCAAAAGGGCCCTGAGATGAACTTAAAAATGACTTGTAACATGAAGACATGCATCGCCGTTAAAGCTCAGGGTCTCCCCGTGCAGCATGCCGTATTTATACTTGTAACACGTTTCCGTTGTTCCTCAGACCTGCAGGTAGTGAAGATGAGAGCTCCAAGCTCAACCAGCGTCGAGCTCGGCTGAACCAGATGAGGAGGTTGTGGGCGGGGCAAGGAGCGTCACAGCAGCTGGGGGACCTCATGGTCATGCTGGGTAAGCTTGCTTTTTGTTCAGGTTACGATACTGGACAGTATTGTGCTACAAACTGCAGCAGAGTCCGTTAGGTCAAACGTTGACCTTTTTTGAAGGTCCCACGACGTGGCCTTCAGAAGCATAGTTTTCATCCAGGTTCAACAAGGAGAGAAAGGGTGACACTTACCATCAGGCAGCACTTGATTTTGACTACGGTGCCCCAAAAGTCTACAATCACATTTGGTTTTGGACAGAACTTTTACATTCACTCCTGACTGCAAGATGCATTAGTAAAAAATGTAGACACATAACAGGTGAAGATAGGAATTTTAGTGAGAGAGAAAAAAGCAAGAAATACATGAAACTGTTAATATTGTACAGAATGTTTTATATGAAGTACGTTGATTATTATGTATATTGTTATACTATCTTTCTGACTACAGGTGCTGTGGGTGCTTGTGAATTTGCTGGTTGTACTCCCAAGTTTTGCGAGGAGAACGGGCTGAGGTATAAAGCCATGGTGGAGATCAGGAGGCTCAGAGGACAACTTACCAACGCAGGTACACACACAAATATCCATACATACACACACACACACACTAGAAAAACTAACACATAATGTGCTGAAGAAACAAAACAGAAGATTATTTGTGTTTTCTAATCCCAGTGAACGCAGTGTGTCCAGAGGTGGGAGTATTCATGGATCCCAAGATGAGTCCGCCAACCGAGCACCAGGTGGTTTGCTTGCGGCAGATTGTTCTGGCCGGACTGGGAGACCATCTTGCAAGGCGTGTGCAGGCAGAGGAAATACTGGACCCAAAATGGAGGAATGGATACAAGGCAGGAGGACTGGAATTGTGATTTAGGAGACTCTACCATCTCCTCTCCCTCACCTCCTCACCTTTTAATGTTTTTTGTTGTTCATAGACGCCTCTTACGGATGAGCCGGTGTTCATTCACCCCACCTCTGCGCTGTTTAAAAAGCTGCCGGAGTTTGTCGTCTACCAAGAGATCATGGAGACCACCAAGATGTACATGAGAGGTGAATGAGCCAGATGTGGTAGTCACAGTGCCCTTTTAGTGCTGATTTAGAGAGCTGTCCAATGTGGAAAAAAACCAGGGTCTCATTAATTATTTCATAGTTTTTAGATGTGCCGTGGCAAGTTAAGCTACGGTGTGGTACAGATTCAAGCACGGCTGACATTCATTACTGCTTCCCCTTTCAATCCCCCGCTCACCCCCACACTGACACATGCCACACTTTGTCATTAAAGCCAATCACAAGGACAGCTTAATGTTTTCAAGTTATCACTGCTTACCGTATTCACATTAAAAAGAAAACTAGATTTATAGATATTTTGGACGATTACTCAGTTTGGTGTGACAGGATGAATTACACTTCCCGAGGATATCAGCTCTGATGTGTGTCGCAATTAAGAGTCCATAAATCCGCCTAGAAAAAACATGCCCCTTTCATAACTCAAGAGCTTGCGAATCATTAACTTTTTATACTACCAAATTTAAGGACAGCAACGTTAGTCATTAATTGTATTGCTGCTGCTGTATTGAAACAGGCCGGTGATTTCACCTGGTGAAATATCTTCCTTTCTTTCTCTGCCAGGTGTGTCAGCAGCAGAAGCAGAGTGGGTGCCCCAGTTTCTGCCTCAGTATTGTCATTTCGGCTCCCCTCTGGATTTGCCGTCGCCTTGGTTCTGTTCGTCCTCTGGCACCATCAAATGTCACCGTTCGAGCACCTTCTGTACGTTTTCTACAGCTGAGCACCGCGACTGTGTTTGTGCTGAAAGGTGTCTCTGGCTACATGTGTGTAATTGTTGTGTCTCTCCTGCAGTCCGTGTCGCTTGGCAGCTGCCAGCAGTGGAGATGGAATATCCAGAAGGCCTGGAGCGTTACAAGCTGTTTGCCAAGTTTCTGCTCGAGGGACAGGTACTGCAGCACAACCTGAAAGTTCCCCATCTCTGTTCAGTCACAAGTTTCATTTGATCATCACCTGATCATTACGTCCTTAACAGTCCTGATGGCTGCTCAAGGCCAAAATAAACCTGGTATTGCTGAGTATTGGTAGCCTTAATAACTCTTAACCCTCCTCCCTTTTGTTATTTATTTGGATCCCTAGCGGTTGTTTCCTTGGCAAAAACTATTCCTGGGGTTCATGTCAAAATGTGCATTATAATCAACAAATATTTACATTTACAATATCACCACTATACCCAACCCAAAAAACTGGCATTAAAACCAAACCTATGACAAACAGGCATGACTTGTTGTCATAATTAACATTATAAATAAAATCAATCCAAAAAGTTATTCAAAAGTCAAAATGTATGAATTAAGTTAAAATTCTTCAATACATCAAAAATTAATATATTAAGTTTTTCCCTGAATAAACTTTATATACTGACGTGTTGTTCCATCTGCATGGTTTTCTGTGTGCCAGGCCAGAGAGTATGCACTAAAGGATAAAAGAAGCAGAAAAAAGAGCATCTCAAATTTGAATCTGAAACTCAAAACTAGTCTTGACTCTTTAAAGAAGCTGTAAAAATGCTGCCTGCACCTGACCAAACTTGACAGGAAGTGTTGTCTATTTATGTTTGCTTTGTCTGGTTTGCAGGTTTGTCCTAAACTAAAGAAACACAGCAGCCACCTTCTCTCAAACCCCTCCATCATGCTGAAAACATGGGCAAAGTAAGTTTGTTCTCTCTCTCTCTCACACACTAACACACACACACACACACACACACACTGCTCAGTTCTGCTCTTATTAAGGCTTTTCTCCTTTTTGTCCATCAACAAATTGACTTTTCTCTTACTGTTGTGTTGTCTGCTTTAGGCTGCAGCCCAGGACGGAGGCTTTGCTCAGAGTGCTAGTGTTGGAGAGGGTTGACTGCAGAGATGCTCTCCTCTCTGTCTGGAAAACTGAAGACAAATGTGAGGATTTAATGTGCTTGGCACGATGTTGCCCGAGTCTGATTTCATTAGCCATCTTGTCATTTAATCTTGTCGTTTTTGTTTTTTTCCTCCTACAGTTCTGTTGTCTGCATACTGCCAGTGGTTACCTGAATCCATGCATGAAGAAGTAGCCAAGGGTTGGCCTCCGATATGAAAGCTTACATCTGATAAGAAGGCAGAAAATGATATTACACACTTGACCAAGGACCTATGTTAAATACAGATCTGTAGAACTCCCTTCTTCACCATCAGAGGGCTTTTTCACACCTGCGAATTAAAAAAAGAATCTCTGAAACTGCAACTACAATACCACAACACTGCCTTTTCTCAGTTTTGTATTTCATATACTGTATGTATGACTTGTACAGTTAATTTTTCAGACAGAAAATAGTTCAACTAGAGCTTTATTAATGGCTTTTAACTTGTTTTCAGTGTGCTGCTGTCAGTTACGTATGTCTGATTTGGTCTTCATAAGACTCATTAAAACTGTGTGGCTCGGAATAAGGCCAGTGTGTGATTTATTCATGCTGTTTATAAACTGCGATTGATAATATGTCAGTGTCGGTTTACCTAGTCATTAATCACCCTGTGAACACAGTGGTTTGAGAAATAATCCTGTTGATGTTGTCAGGAAGATGGTATTGGTTGAGAGTGAATGCTATTTTTTGACATTCACCACATGGTCCATTAGATAGCTGTCCTGTTCTCCCTCAGCAGATGGTGTCTGCTATCACAATTATAGACGTTAGCATTTCAAAGACTTCATATCCATGTAAGCATGAGGATTGAGACTGAAAGTTAATTTCTGACTTTGTACACTACAGTTGACATAACAGACTCACCACAAGTTCCATTTTGTAGCTGTCACAAATACAGCTCAAAGTTCCTGAACTGCCAACTTTATAGAAGTTTCACTGTTGGTAATATATTATAAAATGTCAATGTTTCATGTTATAAAAGGGGAATATAAAGGGAAATAAATGTTCATCTAAAAATGCAGGTGCTTCCATGAATTTGCAGGAAAGTTCGATGGGCTGCTATGATTGGCTCATTTCTGCCGTGTCGTCATTTCCTACTGTCAGCGCGTACACTTCCGGAAGAAGCGGATGACAACATTGAAAAGCTACAGCTCATTTGCAAATTTTTAAAGAAAAAAAAACAGAAAAAGACATTCCGATTTGAGTCGTTGACGACCGAAAACATACACTGTCGACATGGTGAGTAACGCTCTTATTTTGTACAACGTTGACGATACATTTATATCAAAACAAATCGTACAGGGAGCAGTTTAGCTAACGTTAGCAAGCGGCTAACAACAACACGACAGCAGCAGGAAGATGCCCTGTCATGATGGAATTAAAGTCCTAAATAGATGTTCTTAACTCGCGTTAACATATCAGAACTACGTGTGTTTCGTTATCAAGATTTTGGTTCTTTCACAGTTTTCCTTCCACGTATTCGACCACCCGATGTCCCGGGGGTTTCAGAACCGTTTCTCCACTCAGTACCGATGCTACTCGGTGTCCATGCTGGCAGGTCCAAATGACCGCTCAGACGTGGAGAAAGGAGGCAAAAGTAAGTTATTATTGTCTTAAAAGTTACCCGTATACTTTTATACACTGCCAATGGATCGTTTGAGAACAACTGTTTTGGCATCTTTGGTAAAAACTCGATAAATCTACCGTAAACACATAAGCCTCCCACAGAATCAACGTCTCCCTCATTTTAGCATTAGATTTAAGTATGTTGTCTGCTATAGGCCTCTAATAGAGTTATCAAGTTCTCATTGTCTTTCTAAGTGGATCTAGTTCATTCATAATAATGTAAAAAGTCACAAATAAATTCATGTATACTCCTGCCTTTGTGTTAAAAAATGTGTCAGTGAAGGTGTTTACGTGATCTTGTTTGTTGTTAATGTCTCATCTAATTCACTTTTTTGCCCCTTTTAGTAATAATGCCACCTTCAGCCCTCGACCAGCTCAGTAAGTGGAAGTTAAATCAAGCTCCTCTTCATTATGAATGTCCTGTATGAACCTTCCATGATTATTACCTTTCTCTTCCGTTACATTTTACAGGCAGGCTTAATATCACATATCCAATGCTGTTCAAGCTGACCAACAAGAACTCAGACAGAATGACACACTGCGGTGTTCTGGAGTTTGTAGCAGATGAGGGAATCTGCTACCTGCCACACTGGGTGAGAAACATTACAGAGATTGAACTGTTTGCTGTCACCAGAGGTGGCTGAAGTATTCTTGTTAAGTAGAAGCAGGATAATTATACCGTATATCTTATGCAAATAGAAGTATTGGCTTAAAAATCATAAGATGAAAAGTAAATGAGTTTATTGAAATTTAGAAAATGATGGATGTGATGTTTAGGATTTTAAGTGACTCTGAGAAGAGAGATGAAATCTAGCTTCATGTTTGAAATGTTCTCTGCTGATTAAAGGCTTTGATTGTGTCATTCAAGGCCGTACTGATATTTGCAGAATTTTGTGTGCTGCAGATGATGCAGAATCTCTTGCTGGAGGAAGGTGGTCTGGTCCAAGTGGAAAGTGTTAACCTTATGGTGGCCACTTACTCAAAGTTCCAGCCGCAGAGCCCCGACTTCCTGGACATCACGAACCCCAAGGCAGTGTAAGAAATATCAGTTAGGATCTCTTAATGTAGCTTTTTAAACATTTAGTATTTTAACTAGTGATTAACTAAGTTGTCACTTTATTACAGACTGGAGAACGCTTTGAGAAACTTTGCCTGCCTGACGACTGGTGATGTCATAGCTATCAACTACAATGAAAAGGTAAATTATTAAAACCATAAATTCAAATTAGTGTTGAACTCATACATGTTTTTATCTTTATTACTTTTTACTGAACGATGGAATCTATGCGTTTGTTTCAGATATATGAGCTGCGAGTAATGGAGACCAAACCAGATAAAGCAGTATCCATCATCGAGTGCGACATGAACGTAAGAACCTCGATATTTTCACAGACAACAATGAATTCTTCTGTTGTGTTCTCTGCTTTAAATGTGTTGGGACTGTGGTTCTCAGGTGGACTTTGATGCTCCTTTGGGTTACAAAGAGCCTGAACGACGACCTCAGCACCAGGAAGAACCAACAGTAAGGGCCAAACCGTAAAGCCACTTTTACATTTTGTGCTCTCGACACTTTAATTAAACACATTTCTTCACAGGAGGAAGAAGCAGATCCCAGCAGTTACGCTGACATGGACACTGGATTCAGAGTGAGTAAATGTTGCTGTGGGTTTGAGAAAGAAATGTCTTCATGACTTCTCATAACCGCGATTATTGGGGCTAACGTAACTTTTTTTCTGATCCTCAGGCTTTCACCGGCTCTGGCAATCGTTTGGATGGTAAAACAAAAGGGATCGAGCCCAGCCCGGCCCCTCTTGGCCCGAGTGACATCAAAAGGTGAAAAGATGTTCAGTATTTTATACACATAGACACAAAGTGTAACACAATGGTTTAACTGTTCAACATGACGACTGAACATTATAGATTAGGAGGAGATTATAGATTCCTCCTCTAAGATTTTATTTTGGGGGGCATGGTCAGCACATTAAACTTTAAATTCCACCAGGCCCTTTGGCTATCTTAGACAAGATCACTCAGATAGGACTTAACCTTCCATAGGTTTGTTGTAGGTAGGTTGGTGAGCTGAATGTGGACTTGCAGTGTGACACGGTGAAACACAGCAGATTGTCAGCTGATGCATAGTGTTGTAGACTTACTGACAGTATTCTGTTGAACTGAATTCACGAGATGGTTGGGGGTCCACACTGTGTGGAGACCTTTTAGAGGAACCTGTTCATTCTTTATTTTGCCACATGTCACTGAACATTGAATCTTTCTATGAGTGTTTTGTCTTGGTGTAAATTTTCGAATTTCTAATCTTTTGTCACACAGAGGCATTCCCAACTATGAATTCAAAGTTGGCAAGATCACCTTCATCAGGAACTCGAGGCCTCAGCCCAGGAAATTTGTAGACGATGTAAGAAAACAATTTTATCACACGTTTGTAAATATTTAACTAGGCTGTATTTGCGGTTTCTCATACTCTTTCCCAGTTCAACCTTTTCACTTGAACCAAACAATTATATTGTGTGAATGATTCTATTTATTTTTATTGAATTCTCTACATACATTTTTTTATGTAGCACTCATGCTGTAATTTTCCAATTTTAACTACTTTTAAATCACTTCCTCTCAGGATGACGCCTTGAACAGATTCATCGCTTTTTCTGGAGAGGGACAGTCACTACGCAAGAAGGGCAGAAAGCCTTGAAGAATATCGTGTGCGCACAGACTCATCATATGTATTGTCACCTTCAACAGCAAAGTAAAAAGGAAACTGGCCCTTAGATGCATTCAGGTTTTGTCTCTCGGTTTCTTTGAAATGGGAGTTTTGCTGTTGAGCTGGGATTATATATAATTAAAACTTTTGACAGTAATATTTTGCTCAACAGAAGCAACAAGTCCAGGGTGAGCGATTTGAGCCAGGCCTAAAAAACTGTATCACCACACCACCAACACAAAGGATAACTTGTAGTATTGTTGTAATATCCGATTTAAATTACCTTTTGATTTAGAGCATTTTCCTGCCTTTTTCCTTAGTTACTGCATTTTTACAATACAATTGAAATATATTATCCAGAGTCCCATTCTCATAAAATGGGAGCAATAAACTCTATACTTTTGTTTTTAATTATAAAGAATTGCATTTAATGTTTGGGGCTTTTTTCTGAGTTATAGAATTGCAAGCATTTTTTTTTCTTTTTTCCTGTTTATTTATAGACAAATAAAGGACTGTGTTTTGAAATTAATTGTAGCTAGTAATTATTTCTATAACATCTTAAGGATGTAAATAAACTATCAAATTAGACTGGAATAAAACAGGATGTTTTTATTACTATGACATGTTTGTTGATGCAAGTTGGAGACGTTTACTTTATAAAAAAGTGGCTGATTAGTGTTTGGTTGTCCAGTTCTAATCAGAAAAAGTGTAATGACATTATTACAATGAGTTATTTGGCTAATCAGTGCTTTATAACAGCAATAGATGACCAAAACAGATACTTGACTTATTTAAATGCGGAGTAGCTTTAATACTTAAATTCTTATTTTGATATTTGCTGTTCAAGTGAGCTTTATAGCCGTAAGTAAGTCCTTTCAAAGTACGCGCTGTGAAATTGTGTGCTAGCGCTTTTATTGTGAAATAAAATACCGGAAGTACTGTTTCTGTTCAGTTCAAGCTAACAACAGCTAGCAATGGACAACTGTGGAAAAACATCATGGAGGGTAATGTATAAAGAAAATATAGCGTGAATGACATTATTGGCAAAAGTGTACTTTACACTGCGTCGTTCTTGATGTTCTTGATAAAGAGAGAAGACTTAGGAAATATTTAAGAAGGTGATTAGCTGTCGTTGCTAAATTGCCAAAGTAACTTAGCTAGCAATTAGCAATGTCAGATACAGCCGGAGAAACCTAGAAAACAGTCACGTTATTTATCTGATGTTTGTCTGAGCCATGAGTTGCTTTGACATCTAGCTAGCTATGTTAGTAAAACGGATAAACTACATGTTAACACACGTTAGATTAGCCACTGAGCAAACCGGTTCATCCAAACCTTAGCGAGGTTCTGTCACACAACTATCTGTTTTCGTTTTGTCTTTTGAAATTAACTAAACACTATCGCATTTAAAAACACTATCACTTGTTCGTGAACTATTCATTAATTCTGATATATCTTTATCGCAAACCCAAAGTTTTAAATAAACATTTTAAATTAATCATATGAGTAATAGACCAAATAAATGCTATGAATTGTGAAATAATTCACATTTTTAACCTTCAGCTCATTTGTATGAAAATATTTAATCCTGCTTTTTTTCCACAATAATGTTGTTTCAGCATGGCCTTTTTCCAAAGTCTATTTACAATAAAAAATTTAATTCCAAATATAGTTTTATTTAATGTATCTTTTTTATTCATCAATTCTTAGACAATCAAGAAAAATTAGTTTTGAATGAGGATGAAATTTTAACCTTTCTGAAGTAAAAACGCTATAAGCAGCCACACTCCACGTGTTAATCATTTATGTTCTTACATTGCTGTCATCCTGTGGCCCTACAGCATGTTAAATGTAACCAGGGAAGTGGAAGGGACAAAAGGGGTGCGGGGGGCGAAATATAACTTACACAAGTTGGCTTGGTGATGATTCCTGCCTTTGTCTGTTTGCACCAGACACCCCGGTCCTGTGATGACTATTGGAGTGAATTCAGACATTGCAAAAGCTTGTGGAATCGTTTTCACCACTTTTACACTTACGGCACCTCCCCATCCTGCCAGCAGTGGAAAGAAGACTACTCTAACTGCACAGAGTGGGAGAAACACAGAGGAGCCGAGGCCAAGGTACAGCTGCAGGAAGTCACGTTGTTTAAAGACCTAAACTGTTGCTCTGTGTGACACTATGCATGTAAAATGATGTGTTGAAAATGAAATAAGCCATTTATACGTAATCTATCTGCATTGCAGAAAGCCTTGCAGAAGAGTGAGAGGAACAGAGTAGCAGAGCAGAAAAAGTTCACCCCAGTGTGGGAACTAAGACGAGACCCTCCCAGAGACTGGCACATGCCCCTGGACCAGGAAAAGCCTCAGGACTCCTGAACTGTCTCTGTTCCCTGGAGACCAAAGTGGAATGAAGATTCGAAATTCTTTTCACTTAATGGACTTAAGGAAATCACTCAGAGCCACATGCTGGAGAGGCTGGCCATCACTCATCGCCATGTCAAGTTGTATTAAGTGAGCTGTTGTATGAAAACAGATGTGTATGTTAAAACAGTTGAGGCAGCATCTAGTGGTCAGTGATGAGGATGACTGTGTCTACCCGGCCAGCGAATTACAATATGTTTTTTGCAGATAACCGATTAATTCGACATTTGTGCAACTTGCGCAAAGGCTGACTGCACTGACTCACTGAACATGTTTTAATATCAATTGCCTTGTTTTTTCTGCTTTTAGTGCAAGGAAGGGGCAATATTGGATCAAATTATACAATAAATTAAAAATTCCATTCAAGTAATGAAGGATCTGCCGTGTGTTGTGATATGGGTTAAATTAAAAGATGCTGCACTCAAATGGTATCACATATTTTACACAGCTTTTGTTTGCATCAAACAGGAGAGTTGGCCGTTGTCAGCCCATTTCTCAGTAACACCATGACTTGGTTTGTTTTTGATGCTGTAGATACTGCACTGTGATTACAATTATTGATGCATTAATCATTGAATTAAGCTATACAGTTTCAACCCATACAGGGTTGTACATTAGCGGTTTTCTGCTTTGATTGTCAAAACCCTTAAAACAACAAATGTTTTAAATTATTCAGAATAAACATTGGATCAATAAAAAAGTGCATTTATTTTCTGTTTCCTCTTATTTATATTTTATACAGAGATGTGGGGGGGGGAAAGAATCCAATGCATAATTTCCATGAAATCAAAGAAAATATGTGCAGTGTCCTTAACACCTGCACATGCAGGCTGTTCAAAGGCTGCATCTTGGCTTATTGAATCATCTACAAACAAGGACACACACTAAATAAATGACAATACACACAGGCTGCATGCAGGCAGCCGCCCCCCCATCCATCACTGTGTGTAAACTTTAGTTATATCATTGTATTTCCCATCAGGAGCTTCATATGTGGTCTTTGGTGGCGTGTAGGCAGGGCCTTCATGAGAGAAGGGAAACAGAAGGGGGTCTGGCTTCAGCGCCGCCTGGTACAGCTCCTCAGACTCTAACTTCAGCTCCTCCAGTGCCTCCCTCTGTGCTTTTAGAGCAAGTTCAACAGCCTCCACTTCCACCATGTGCTGCTCCTGCAAGAACGAAGACATATGAGCACATCAGATAGAAGTGTGCATGATGGAGAGCAGAGGTCAGAAGCAATGTTTTCTATAAAAAGCTTTAGTGATGGCGGTGTGATAGGTAAGTGGTGACCTGTTTGTATCGACACCACTCCTTCAGCAGCAGGGCTCGACCCTCGCTTTCTTCGAACAACAGCCTTGGTACAGAGCGGCCCCTTTGTAAGAGAATTTAAAAAAACACCAATTTATAGCACTTCTGAAGTCAACGAGCAACACGTTCGCAAGGATAGAACACAAGGTACTGATATTTTAAATGTTGACCCAGCCATCTGGTGTTGTCTGGGAGCCTTAAAAGGTTTATTTTATTTAATGTTTCAAAACAGCCAATAGGGACCTTGCTGCAATCATGTTCAACCCTATCATAGAAATGATCAATACAATTTTAAAACTTGACAGAAGAACAGTTCAGATGATGTGATTTGGGATGCGATCTTAAGACTGAAAGAAACTGATTTTTACACATCAAATTAAAATCCCAACTCATGACTGAAAACTAACGCAAACCGAATCTCTGGAGAACAGATCTGGATTCAGTCTGGTCACTGAGTTTGGAATTACAAACTCGTAGGTTAACAATGCCTCAACACAAGAAGTAAGCTGACAACTTGCAAACGACAGTGTGGACAACAGTGAAATGAGCTGCACCTCGTTTCATCCAAGCACTTGGCTGGAGTGATGAAGTCCTCTATCGGTATGAGCTCAGGTGGAACCTTCTCCAGCTTCCTCAGCTTTTTTTTCAGCCTGTCTTTTATCATCTGGTCCCTTCTTGGGTCCACTTTCTTCTTCTTTTTGGGCTCCGCTCTTTAACACAAAGTACAGCACTATGTGAGCATATTCAGTTACAAGATATTTGGAAACAGATATGGGAAATATATTAATGAAATGTGTATATATATATATATATAGGTACTATGATGTAATATTCAGGATTTTGTTGTTATAATGATTGAACAAATGCCATCACATACATGTAGTTCTCTTCACTGTGAACCAGTGCTGAAACACTTCTTTCTTTATTATTGTAAATAACATGTTTTGGGGAAACATGAACAGTTTGTGACTATTAATTGATAAAAAAACAAAACCAGTAAAAAAAAAGGTGGATAATTATATAGTAAGTACAATAATAAAAAGGGGTTAAAAGTAGATGTTGGCATAAAGCTACTATTTAAGAGAGCCAGGGTCACTAGACTAGCAGTTAAATCCAGGATCTGTCTTGGTGTATATTGTGATTCTGGGTCTTCAGTTGGTTTATAATCCAGCCTTGATGATACCTCAGTGGAGCAGACGTCTTCAATGTCATCACGGGTGCAAACCAAGGACTTTGTACAGCGTGGTGATGTTCTCCCAACAGGAAGCTACAAAACAACACACAACGAACATAACGCAGGTCAAAACATGCCAACTGCTGGACCTGTGTGGGGACAGGACCGATTCAGCAGCATTTCTCTACCGAATAACCGTAGCTATGTTAGCTCCAGGTAGCTAGCGCCCTGTGTGTTAGAAGAGAGCACACATCGTAGTGTAAACACCCACCTCGACGGAGCGGTCTGTCGGGATAAAACTCTGCAGAGACAGCGCGATAAAGCCATGTTTCCCACTGTGTTGTTTCACTTTTAACTCATTATCGGGGGGGTCAGAACAACTGAATTGTCCTCTTGCTCGTGCTTTGAGTGACAGAACAGACGTGGCGCAGGGATATGACGTCGTCGAACGGTCTCGCTCACAATTTAACATCCGCACTTTCGAGTATTTTGTTTGCGCACAAAATAGAATAAACGGCGATAAATGTAATACTTCGTAAGTAAAATCAATCATTATAACGACGCGAGACGTTCAGGATTAAAAAATTATTTTTCCAATGTCTTAGGTTGAATTTATATGTAACGTTTTTGTCGAATCTTACTGTGTGAGTGAAAACGTATTGAGCGCTTTATTTAGGGGAAAGGTCACTGTTTTACCAGGTCTTCATATTCACCGCGGACTGAGTCAGTGTGTCACAAAGAGTGCCACAAGAAGATATCCTGAACAAAGTTTGGTCTTGACTTTGTTGGCTTGTTGAATCGACATCATGGCGCTTCTCAGAGGTAAACATACGCTTTTCAGTTCACCAGGAAGCTAAAATAGCAGGCATGCATACTGGTGTACTGTAGCTGTGCTGCTTTGAAAATTGTTCATATTAGAGCCATATTTTTATTATTTCTGTTGTAGTGTGGCATTATATGTGACCTAACATGAGTGACATCGCTTTAAAATTGACTTTATGTAAAAAATAAAATGTCATGAGATTTTCTGATCGCTACGTCAACGCAAAATAGGTGAAAGGTAACGAGATGGTGTGAAGAACAATAGCTGTTTGTCGATTGCAGCCAGTCCCTCACCTTTCGATCCATTTAACTGCACATATTAATATTGAAATTATTAACTCCAGTGGAGAAAAAAAGGCTCGAATTCCTTACTTAAGTGAAAGTAGTAAAGCCACATTATTAAAGTCCTGCATGCAAACATTTTTTCAAGTAAAATATCATCAGCAACAGATCTCAGACAAGTGTAGTGAAGTAAAAAGTATAATATTACCCTCTGACATTTAGTGGAGTAGAAGTATAAATTAGCATAACATGGAAAAACCCAAGTAAAACACAGCTGCCTTAAACATTAAATACAGTTACTTTTGTTAATGTACTTAGTTTCCACCACTAAGTATCCCATCACAAAAATGTTTGCTCTTCTTTTATTATGTCATTTTGTTTTTGTGCCACTTTGTATTTTAGTCCGTATAAAGAGTAGAGTCTAAAAAAACTGGATATATTTCACAACACCAAACACATCTCTATCACAAGTCAGGTGTTACAATATACTCAAAATCGAAATGCAGTGGCCAGCCAAACATCCTGCCCCTCCTGGCAAATACCAGATGTTTGTCAACAGATCAATGTCTGGCATATCAACACAGTAGTTCAAGATAAGTATCAGTGACTTGTACATTATGACACATGCATCATTAAATCTGACCAGAGTAATGATAAACATGTATAAATAAAAATACATTTTAATTTTCTTTTTGCACATGAAACAAGTTGCAAAAGATCTAAGCACTTCTATATTTCTATTGTACATTCTGCTGTTTCAAAGAAGGCACATGTTAACCAACATGTTTAACTTGCCAATTAAAACATCAGCCACACACCCCTGTTTCACTTTACATTGATTGTGATTTCATTTTGATACAGCCCTTTAATTAACATAGTTTTTAATTCATTTTTTGAAATTACAAAAATTAACCTCTACAATCCCTGAACATAAAGTGTGTGTGTGTGTGTGTGTGTGTGTGTGTGTGTGTGTGTGTGTGTGTGTGTGTGTGTGTGTGTGTGTGTGTGTGTGTGTGTGTGTGTGTGTGTGTGTGTGTGT
>JAVQJL010066250.1:0-26470 GCA_036024295.1 Nannoperca obscura
TAAAAAAATAAAGAAGGCAGAATCCCCCCCCCAAAAAAGTCAGAATAAAAAAAAAAAAAGGCAGAATAAAAAAAAAAGTCAGAATTAAAAAAAAAAGTCAGAATAAAAAAAAGAGTCAAAGTGGCAAAGTGAAGTTTGACTCTTACAGTTACCCATACTTCAGACTTATTTTTTTTATTCTGACTTTTTTTTAATTTTTATTATGACTTTTTTTTTTACAAAAATTTTTTTTTAATAATACAATAAAGTCAGAATTCTACCATAAAAAAAAAAAATCTAAACTCAAAAAAAATTTCACACGTGTCCCTAATCCTCTTCCGTAGATTTGACAGTAAGATGCGAAAGATAAGTTATGTAAAAATCCAACAGTCTCTGCCAGTGTCAGGTTATATTTGCTGTAGTGATATTTCCAAACTAACATGCATTTAATCAAATTACAAAAAGACCCACACACAACAGACTTTGCCCGGTTGGTAATCTGTGGTGAATGTATAAAAAAAAAGGCATTGTGGGAAGTGTTGGAAACCACCAACTTAACAAGAAGTAGATGAGAGGGAAGTTTGTACATGAACAAATGAAATAACATCAGAGTTCAGACGGATCCTTTCTAACAGTGGAAGATCTGAGGCCACACATCTCATACATCCCACCGGCAAACACCACGAACGAGCACAGAAAGATCTGAAGGTGTAGTTTGAAATGTAGCACGCGTCAAACCACACGCTTTTCAAGTCGACTCATTTTATTGGAAAAGTAGATCCACAGTTCGTGCAGTTCTTAGTAAAGTACCTCTTGTCTGTTAACACAGTGATAAGACATGGAAGGAGATCTTGATCAAACATAATTTGGTAACTGGCCCATTCAGGAAATAATCATAAACACTACTTCAATACATTTAGTATCAATATTTTAGTACATTTTACACAGCTTTTACCCTTTATGAAAGTATGTTACGAGTTGGTCCTCTGTGTTCAAAATGTGAATATCACTGTATTCATATTGGTTGTTAACTGATATCCGGGAATGTAAAAGAACTAAAAGAATAAATATTTATATTTTATTAAGTTAAAAAGATATTAAGTTAGACATTACAACATGATGCTGTTTCACTGAAACACGAGTCGTCTGAATACAGTACTGTATATCACAGCAGGGGTCTGTCGGGAGCAACTACAGTACGCTAGTGTACACTATCAGAAATGTAAACGTTGCTGGTAAGAGTGTATTTAAAAAAGTGAACCAGTTTCAAGGATTTTAAGAGCAGGCTTGAAGTAACAGCCAGTTTTTAAAAGTTTTAAACTCTACAGTAGCATTTTAAAAACCCTGCCGACAGCTGACCCGGGACCAGGCACCGGTGTCAGGGACACGTTCAGTAGGAGTTGTTGTTGTGCTCCAGCCGAGCCACCATGGTGGACACCAGCTTCTCCAGCTGCTCGGCCCTCAGCCTGCCCGTCTCCAGGACTTCCTCGTGGTTGGCCTTCTCCTGGCTGTCGTAGTCCATCACCGCCCGGTTGCTGATCAGCGACAGGGCGAAGCAGCGCATGCCGGCGTGGCGGGCAACGATCACCTCGTGGACAGTGCTCATCCCTGCGGCCAAGACAAGGAGGAGGTTTGTTTTCCAGGTGTTAGTCAGTGTCCCTGTGAGTCACCAGCCACTCCTGTCTGTCCCTATCCACACCTCTAACCCTGTTATAAATATAAACTTAGTCATAATCAGACATTTGGTAAGAAACAGCCCCCGCTGTAATTTGGTGGTATAATGAGGTTCATTTGGATTTGTACTGGAAATGTACACATTTTTACTAGCAACTTTGGGGTTGTATTATAAAAACTATAAAGTTGTTTAAAAGTGAGTTTTTAAAAGATTATTGTCATAAATCCGGTGGATTGACCATGTGTGTGTGTGTGTGTGTGTGAAGGGGACTTGACACTCACCGACAGCATCGGCGCCCAGCCTGTGCAGCATGCGACACTCGGCGATGGTTTCGAAGGAGGGACCTCCCAGGACGCAGTACACGCCCTCCTGCAGGAAGTCGCCGTAGCCCAGCTCCGATGCCACGTCGTGGGCCAACTGCCGCAGCTCGCGGTTGTAGGCGTCGGACATGCAGGGGAAGCGGACGCCAAACCTGAAGAGAGAGTAGAGTTCAGCCAACTGCTGGAATCTACGCAACTGTGTAGACTGAAATGAGTCAGGTCGTGTTTGAGCAACACAACGCTCTCTGAGACTGGTTAATGAGAAAAACTCCCGTGTGTCATTGGCTCTTGCATCAACTATCATAGTGTAAGATACTGTAGGCGACTCATCCAACACACCAACATTAAAAAAAAACTAATGAAGTTAATGTAAGTTTGGTGAACCGACCCTTTAATGAAGTGTTACATGTTGCTTTATGTAAAACACATCATATTTAAATGTAATATATTATTATATATTAGCAGCTTCAAACCAAAAACAGTGTTAACAAGATGTGCACTCATCAAAACATCCCCCCCCCCCCCCTCTCTGCCTACCGCTCATCATTTGGTCCAGCCAGCGGCGAGACTCCAGCAAAGCCCGGCATGTTGATGTGGTCCTTGATGACCATGACGTCTCCCACTTTGTAGTCCTGGTTGAGGCCTCCAGCTGCGTTGGTCAGGATCATCGTCTCCACGCCCATCAGCTTGAAGACGCGCATGGGCAGCGTGATCTGCAGAACACAAGGTACCGTCAAACACTCGCACATGTCACAGTGAGATTCATATTTAGGAATATCATATGCAGCTGATGTGAAAACACTTCAGGCACACGTGTGCATGTGTGTCCATGTTGTTTTCGCTGAGTGAGGTCGAGCAGGTGGCGTCTCATCGATGGAGGAGCACCAGCTGAATAAATAAAAGCCTACAGTGGATAACCAACAGAACCTTCAAGGTTTGGGTCCCCGAAGCATGCGAGTTCTGAGAGCTCCAGATCTTAAGTTTGTGCCTGAGAAAATCTGCACTCCAACACTCAAAAGCTGCGGGTCTCTCCAGAAACGACGTCCCGGTTACTCCACAAAGTCATGGGAAAAAGAAATCCCCCGACCGACAGCTGTGGGCAGCGAGGTCTGGATTATTCAGAGTAACAGGGAACACATTTCTGCACACTGGCAGCTGATGAGTGGAGTTTTCACTTGTCGGCACAAACTTCTCATTTATCTCCAGTGTTTTCTTCTCACATGGCTGTGATCAGAACCGTCGCTGAGGGTCTTCAGAGAAACATTACAAGCAAAAAATAATACAATTATTCTAAAAGATATATTTACACATTTACAAATGTTATCCTCTTCTTTTTCCCTTTATTTTGTAAAGCTCCCTACATTGTATATTTGCGAATATGTAGAAAAATTGTGTTATATATATATATTTATTTATATATTTATTATACTTTGTGTACTTTTATGATGTGAGAAGTCCTGTTGCTCTCTTGTTGCATGTTGCTCATCTGCCGTCTCAGACTCGTCTCTCCCTACAAGTGTAGCTGGAATTTGTAGCTACAATAAAATCAAACCTGTTTAAAGTTTCTGGGACATTTCACGACGACGTCCCGACACGTCTCGGAATCGCTTCAACTAGAAAACCCTTCGTGCACGAGCGCAGATTGCGTGCAGGCTTCAGGATTTCTGTCTCAGATCCAGAAAGGGTGTCTGGGACAGGCAGAGAGGTGCAGTCTGTGTTTTTACTCAAGTATTACACTTGGACTCCACTACATTTATCCATATATAAACAAACGTGATCGGCTTTTAAAATCGAATTTGTTAAAGGCTGGTCTGGTTTGGCCACGTTGTCCAGTCTCAGGTGTTTGGGGTTGTTGATGGAACCCCGCTGCATTTGTCGGATGGTTTCATTTAAATACCTGTTTGGATCCCAAAGAGATCAAATTGGTCGATTTTTTCATACTGATACGAATATATGCGGCAAAAATGTCCCTTTTATCATCTCACGACCTCTCCGATTTCTTTTGTAACCCTCTGGAGGGGCTCGAGCCCTAGGTTGGGAACCACTCACCTTCTGGATGGGGTAGCCCTCGTACAGGTGGAACCTGCCCTGCATGCAAACACACGGCTTCCCTTTTAGTGTTCCAAACACCAGCTGGCCTGCATGACCATGCACTGCAACACACACACACACACACACACACAGTTAGCCACTCTGCACATTTACTTAGAACCCACAATCATGCACACACACACACACACACACACACACACACACACACACACACACACACACACTAACAGCTGCAGGCTGTGCATACCTGTGCTCCGGGGGAAGTTGGGAATGTCACTGTATTTGAAGACCTGGGGGTCCTTGAGGATCTCAGCCAGCCCCCCCAGACCTGAACCGCACACGATTCCCACAGTGGGCCGCACCTGTGTGTTGGACAGCAGCCAATCAGCCGTGGCCCGACACTCGTCATAGCTGACACTGAGGGAGGCGAACAAGTGAAGGATCAGTCGTGTGTGTTTTCAACTCAAGCATCAACAAAGTTTCTCTTCCTACCATGTTTAAACACACTGCATGGCCGAAAGTATGTGGACACACAAACAAAGTATGCGGATGCTGGAACATTACACCTGTAATTACTAAACATGCCATTTCACCTCCACTGCTCTTGTGAGGCTTTATGCAACATTATGGCTGCAAGGGTTTGATTTATTCAGCCTGAAGAGCCCTGCTGAGGTGTTTTAGGGTGGGGTTGAGGTGTTAATACGTTCTTTTCCTTCCTTTTACTTTTTAAAACTTCATCAGTAAAATCAAAGCTTTGTCAGCGTGTGCTGGACTACAGCTTCAATATTCATTTAAAGACACAATAAAAACGTTTTCTTTTGGATGGCGTGACACTGTAAATGCAGCGATGTCTTCATTTCCCCATCTCTGCACGTTCATGCTGCATTCAGGTACCAGGAATAACTGAGTTAACAGCAAGAATTTGTGCAGTGGGGACATCCTGTACAGTCCCTGAACTGAAATGAAGAACTTTCCAAGCTGGCTTTGAGTAATAGTTACACACACGCACACGCACACACACACACACACACACACACACGCACAACAAGCCTTATACAGTGAGCACATTTCCAGTATCGCAGGAAATGTGAGACACCGAATAGAAATCCACCGGTTCCACGTTTTGTCTCTGTGGGTCACTCGTTGGCTCACGCGGCCAAATAAAAAAATCTGCGTAGTCCCGCGTGTTTCTGTCCACGGGGGACGACCCCGCTGCGCGCGCGCGAGGAAAAGGGGTTGGTGGGTTAGTAGAAATGACGTCACGGCGGAGATCACGTACAGTACAGTGTGTGTGGGGGGGTCCCTTCAGTGGGCGCCTCTTACGCGCTTTATTGCGTAACGTCGGAGCGGCATCCTCACATTAATGGATGGATTAATTAGAAGTGTTAAACACCGCCCGGGCTCCGCGGGAAGTCATTTCATTGCTGCGCGAGAAACGAGCGATAAGTCGCCACATTAAATTATTTCAGCCTGTATGACGGCGTGAATACGGTACATTCACGGTTCATCAACGCGGAGGAGACACTTTGTGATATTGTAGTAAACACTGATACTCACCCGGACACGAACTCGGACATGGAGAGCATGATGACACGCGGCGGAGCTCGAGCCGGCTTCGGGTCTGTCAAGCTGATCCGGGTTTCCTGATGGAAGGACCGGTTTTAGGTTTTAGGACCCCACCCCCTCTGTGCCGCGTCAGAGCCCGTCCGAGGCTCTGATTGGTCGAAGCGCAGGCGTTGTTGGGGATGCGCCCATGATGCGCTTGTAGTCCCGGCAACCAGTGGTGCGTTCAGGAGCTCCTCCATAAACAAGTCAGGAAATGGTGAGAAAATAAACACTCGGCGGCGGGTTTTACAGGCAGGGTCTGTTATCTGGATGTAAACACAACAGTTCCCATCGCAGAAAACAGAATGAAGAGGATGTCTTATAGTAGCCTGTAGGCTTGTGTTTGTGTAGATATTGTTATCGTTTGTAAAACCTTTACAGCAGAACACATTTACTCATCTAACCGAGGCTGTTTCCTTCATATTAAGAGGAGATTGGGTAAAGCCTGTGCAAAGCGACGTGATGACGAAAACTGAAATATACTAAAGTATAAAAGCCAAACAATACATAATACTGGGTCCCACTATGATCCTCCATGTCTTTATTATCTCTTTATAACCATCTCCTTTATTATGCAAATTACGTGACCACTTAAGTGTACTGACACTAAAATGTCCGACAATTTAAATGCAGCACACCGCATTTCTCCCCACGTGGTCGTGTTGCTCTTTGGTGCTGATGCAATCACATCAGATTGACCATGCATCACATCAGATGATTAACGGGTCTCTTCATTTTCTAATAATAATTTACTGGATATGAAAAACTTTTATTTCTTAGAAATCTTCCTGCGCAGGAGATCTCTGAAATGTGTTAATAATTACAGGGGAAACACCTCCTCGTGCTCTGTAAAACTCCCCTGTAGGCTGTTTGACTGTGTGAAAGAACCAAAGAGTCACAAGCAGCTGTTAATTTGTGTGGTCGTAGGTGGCACAAAAAATATCACAAAATATGAATAATAAATGGATTCCTGTTAAAATAGTCCGTAGAGAATGAGTCACGTTTCCACAACTGTTAAGTATTAAAGTATTACCTCAAGGGTTTACAAAAAGAACAATCATTGAAGTGACCACCAAGTTCTGATGGAAATCTGTCATGATTCTTATCTGAGGTTAAAACCTCCCTCTGCCTGGAAGACGAAGGGCACGACAACACCCACCAGCAGGTGGTGAAGCAGTAGCTGTGACAAACACACACCATCCAGCGGTCGACTGACTCACAGTGTGGAACGTGTCAGTGTGTGTGTGTTTGTGTGTGAGTGAGACATACCAGGTACCACCTATAGACGTGCAATTACTCCATTTAACAACACCAATGTGTCAGAGGGGAAACAACACTGTGGAAAAAGAACTCAGATCTTTCACTTCAGTACAAATACAAACGTACATAAATGAAGTGCTGTAATGCCTCTCAACTGTACTTAAGTACTTGAGTAAATGTACTTATTTACTTTCATACTGATTCTACTAAATCATTCTAGTAAGTGGACGTGGAAGTACTTCATCATTTTCATGCTCAGCTCATGAGTTCTTCTCCAGTGGAGCTGAACAGGCAACGTCTGTCCTCTGGCGTGAGGGAGGCTCTAGAGAAAAGGACACGACTTCATTAAGGTTAAATGGTTTCATTCCCCAGAGAGTGTGGACGTGTGGAAGTCAGCCTCTTTGGTTATGGGATCGACGGTGCGTGGGGCTGACATATTGGATATTGGTAGAATTACAGGAATGGGAAATGGAGAGGGTTCTGTGCTCAGCACTCATTAGATTGAGCACATTTTAGCCTGATGGTGGTGCTAGACCATTAGTCATAGGGGTTACTAATATCACGAGCATCCGGCCACAAGTGTTCATGCTGTGGTCCTTCATCAAAGTGTTGATCAAGTGGATATTATGACCTGGTGGTGGCGCCAACACAAGGCCAGGAATCATCCTTCAGATACAAAGGTTAACCATATTTAATTAAATCAATATGGGCAGTGATTATTGAGCTGTTTTGACCAACATTTGACTGATTAATGGAAAGACACACTGACAAACTCGTGGAGCGAAGAGAGGCAAACAGAACGAGCCCCGACGATTTTAATGTGCGTACTTGTGAGTTATTGGTGGGTGTACATGTACAGACATGCAGACATTGTCAGGATCTGAGCTGAGGCCAGGACTCAAAAAACAGGTTAGAGGCCAGAAGGATTCTGGAGACAACTGGATGCTTTATTAAACAAAGGCAAAAAACAGCCAACAGGTCTCAGGCAAAAGAAAAACTCTTCCAACGGAAGGCAAGCCAAGCAGGCAAAATAAACACAAAGTCACAAAATAAAAAGCCAAAGAGCTTACTAGGACACCGTAGGAGTAGTCAACACTTACTAGTACTCTCGACAGACAGATAAGACGAACTGGCAAACAGACAAAGGAGACCAGAGACTAAATACACAGGGAGGGAGGCACTTAATAGGTGACATTTTAATGTTTGGGTAGTTTATTCTTTAATCTACAAGTCAAGCTTTCCCTTTTAAAATGTAGTGGAGTATTCATATATACACATTGAATACATATCTGTGTGTGTGTGTTTTGTTCAATGGGCCTGCTGAGCACAGAGCAGCCAGTGTTCTGGTTACTCACTGTTATGTAACTGCTGACTGTATTCACACAGTCGTCGGGCGTTTATTCAGCGTGCAGTGCCAGCCACAACCTGCTGCTGCTGCTCTCACTCTGCAAACAAATTAGAGAAGAGTCAGCGGTGGAAGCTTGAGCAGACACAAGCTTTTGTTTCTTTGCAGATTGAATGTTTTTGTGGTGCAAAAACTGATTTTGTCCTCAAGACAAAGTGCCACAGGCCAACTGTGCTGCAACCAAACTGCATGTACTGAGATTACAGGGGCCACATATTTTAACCAACGAATTTTCAAAACTTTTTTCATAATATTTTACCACCATTTTTCCACAACTTTATTTAAGTAATTTAAAATAGGGAGGCCTATATAGCGATCATAGGTCTCAGGCTGGGGTCTGCCTCTCTCTCTCTCTCTCTCTCTCTCTCTCTCTCTCTCTCTCTATCTATATATATATATATATATATATATATATATATATATTTGTCATTTGAAAGCCAAACAATATTAAAACAGTTTTTATAATTTCCATAGGTTAATGTGGAAGACTGAACAGAGAGATTATTTACAGTTGCCCGGGGCGCTGCTGTGCTTCTCTGCAGCATTTCAACTCACACAATCCCACAAATGTGGCATCCTCACCAGAATCGCCCCGAGTGTCTCTGACCTTGAACGCTCTGTAACACCCCCCAGCCTCTCCAGGTGGAAATAGTTCCTAAATGTGCTGCAAGGGTTTTGGTAGCATCCAAGTGTGTATTGTTTAACACGAGGCCATTCCTAATGCAAGTTGCAGCAAGAGGTGGAAAGTACGACATACTTTCCTGATTCTCATCATCTGAGACAGTTCAATGCAGATTTGAAGCTACTATTTGTAAATGTTTTAAATAATCAAGAAGTAGCAACACCATTCATAATAATGCCCAGTATAAAAGTGGGCCCATATCACCCCTTTATTATGTTAATAAGTCATCAAAAAGAATTCTGCAACAGATTTATTGTTTGTGTGACTTTCAGTGTCTCTCAGTAAACTGGAGTAACACTGGAGCTGACGGTGGTGCTTTCTGTCACCAGTGAGGGGCGCTCCAGGGCAAAGAGCTGCTGGTTCAGTCACTGACACTGATGAGTCAGTGCTCTTAGTTCAGCTCGAAGATTTGATGTTAAAGATTCCTTCGTTCACACGCTGAGCACCTTTAGTGGCAGCACCGTCTGTCGAGATGCTGAAGAAGCCTCCCTCTGGCCTCGCTGCTCTGCCCATTTTGGTCGTTGGTAGAATATATATTTCTTCAAAAATATCTTTCTTTTCTTTTCTCATGTAGGTCACATGATGACATCCCTCACTGAATAAGATTATAAAATGTGTTTGAAGTGAACTTTTGAGTTCAGAGGCTTTTTTATTTTTTCCCGATTTGTGAAGAATTGCACCAACACTGATATTTTGAAATCATGTGCAGACAAATGTCAATTTCAAATGCAAATGTTTTCTAATATGAAAGCACACATTCCTACAAAACAAACAAACTGGTTGGAAATGTACTCACTTGAGCTTTGAATACACAAATTAAATCATTTTTTATTAAAAGATTTTCATGCATGCGAGTCTTGAGCAGTGATGTATGTGTTTGTGTAGTTATGTGTGGCTGTTACCACAAATCTGACTTCAGAGTTGTGCATCTCTTTTCAGGTGGGCAGACTGAAACCGATCAACAGCCTTCCTGAGAATTTCTGCAACCCACACACACACACACACACACACACACACACACACACACACACACACACACACATCACACACACAGAGGAAGTCCTCCTGCAAATTAAAAGCTGTGAAAATGTGTGAAGTGTTTCCACCTGCTGGCTGAACTCAAACCTGCAGGGTAGCAGGATGCATTTAATCCTAATAACAGCCAGGAGTTAGTCATCAGATCATTGAAACACCTGCATGCACATCATATTTGTATTCACATTGTAATTAATATGTCAAGCATGCAGCTACTGTTTGCCAGAGTTACTGAAGAACTAGTGCCAATAACAGACATGCTTTGTTATTCATTGTTAAAAAAATGAAAGTGTCACAGTCACCTGAAGGGTCATTATTATTTATTTATTCTCTTTTTAAAAGTACGTTTTAGGCTTTTTTAAAGTATCCTGTATATATTATATACAGAATAGTATATATTCTGTCATTTTACCAATGATTATTTATAATCTGCTGCATTACAAGATGTTCAGTGTGGCACATGAATGGCTGGTGAGTTAATTACATATTGATGTATGGTGAACAGAGTGAATGAATGAAAGGAAGATTAATTCCCGAACAAATGCAGACTTCATGAGCCTGTGATTGATGGAACATCGCAGCAGGTCTCTAAACTCTCTCTGACCCCGCGCCAGTGTTTTCACCTAAACCCGGGACACCCGGGACACCGAGACCAGAACAGGAAGGAAGTGAGACAGCGAGCAAATAAATATGCAAGAGACGGAATAAAGGCTGGAGACGGGGGTGAAAGAGAGTTTCTAAGGATGAATTAAAACGGAGGTAAGTCCACCAACACCACCACTGACACGCAGCCAAAAGCACTCGCTGACCCTGACACACACAAACACACGCAAACGCACACAAACACACACCGCACAGAGGATGTGGTGAAGCGGAGCAGCTGAGTTACTGTTCCCGTCAGGAGCTGATGTGTTGTGAGAAATCACATAATAAATAAGACACACGGAAACACACTGAGGGACATGTTGCTGTTGTGTCCATTTCTCCATTAAAGGATGACGACATCACACCAGAGTCACACTCATGTCATGCTCCATGTGTGACTCACTGCATCTAACATCCCCTCAACAAGTCACATTCTGGACGCTCTAAAAACACAGTAAAGTATTCTGAATATTTGTAATAATATCTGGCCAAATCTGCGTGTTTCCTGTAGGACATTAGTTCTTGTACTGAAATTATATTACAACAGCTACAATCAGGTTTTACTTAGAAGCTGACGTGAATCATCAAACCTGCTGTGCAGTTATTTATCTCAAAATCTCCTGCCTGAAATGGCCCACAAGTCATATTTCAACGGAATAATTTTAGGTTTTAAAGAAATGAAGTGGTAGATGAAGAACTCAGTACTCAGATCTTTAATTTAAGTAGAAATAGAAATACTACGTGTAGAAATACTCAGTTCCAAGTAAAACTTGTAGTCTTTGTGCAGAACGGCCTACTTCAGAATCATGTATACCACTAATATTATTGGATTATAATTATTGATGTGTACATCACTTTAATGTTGCAGCTGCTCATTTTTATTACTTTATATACTTTAACTTCTGGGTAGCTTGTACATTTCCCCCCAGAGATCAATAACGTTTTTATGAGTATGTTAATCTATAACATGACATCATCATTTACTTATTGATTATATTTGATATTATTAATGTGAATCTGCAAAGTAACCAGTAACTGAACTTATCAAATAAATGTAATGGAGTTAATAAACAGAAGTGAAGAAGTGTAAAGAAGCACAAAGTGGAAGTATCTCGTTTTTACCACCATGTATGAACACAGTTATATAAAGCCATAAACTAAGCAACATTTGGCCAAATACAGTAAATGTTGTCATGGGACATCAGCGCAAATGAAATGGGAAATTGTTCTCGTCTCTTCACCGACTGTTAGCTCCAACTTCCCCTATAATATCAGTGCATGTCTGTAATTTACAAGAAATGTGCTGTAGACACATCCCAACGAAATATACGTAATAATTATAACTTTATTCGCCTAGCACTTTCTCTCACACAGTCACAAAGTGTTTTAACAAAGGATATGAAATGTACACCTAAAAGTAAAGCCAGATAAATTAGATTAACTAATATATTGTACAAGCCAGTTAGTCAGTAGGACTATAAATATCAATTAATTCCACAGTTTAGATGCTAGTTTACGCTAAGTTTACGCTAAATATACGCAAACTCAGTTAATTAAAGGAATAGAAGTGAAGATTTGGTTCACGCTGAACTTGTGTTGCTATGTTGCGGTGAGCGGAGGCTTTTAACACTGACACATGAAACCGATAGATGTCCTGACGCTGAGCTGAGCAAATACTGAGCATCTGTGGCCAGACATTACATACAGTCTTTGCGGCCTGTCTGGCACATGAGAAAGAGAGAGACAGTTCTGTTTTTTGTTTTTCACACCGCCATTTCTTTTCACAAAGCCAGTGGCAGTTGCAACACATATGTTCCATATGTAGAACATATAGGGGCTGTTTAAACAGAGTGACAGTGATGAGAAAAGGATCGGTCAGTTTGGTTTGGTCTGATTCTTCCTGTCGTGCGGGTGCAGAACACACTGTAATCAGCTGCGCTCTTTGCAGTGTGTTTCAGTGCAGCTTGAAAAAATGATGTGAGTCGACTTGGTCATGCAAAGTGCCTCGTCCTTAAAGGAGGCTTGAAAAAGTGGGTTCAAGTTCTCCATGTTGTTTTTCTTGAGCAGGAAACTGACTCTCTTCCAGCTGCAAGGATGCTGCTCGGTTACACACGAGAAAGGCCTGCATCTTCTCTTCCACACATCGCTGTTTATTCTTGGTACATGCTGATTTATCATCACAAAAAATACCTCAAAATGTTTTAATAAGGCCTTTCCTGAACTTTGCATCAGAGTGGTACACAGAAACTCTTCAGCACATTTGACCAGCGGCCCTCATCAACTTCATCCACCTCCCTCTTTGAATTAAATAATGCTTTGTCACCCTCTCCCGGGGCAGAATAAGGAGTCGTATTCACCTCACGGATGTCCCTCATTATGTGTTTGAGCTCAACAGGACGCTCCGTACAGACGCTCTTGGGCACAGCAAACGCCGGCCACAGAAGTATATGAATAGGGGCCTCTGTGGTACCCCCTAAAAGTGTGTGTGTGTGTGTGTGTGTGTGTGTGTGCTGCAGGGGGTGGTCTGTTGGGGCTGTTTGTTGGCGTGTGCCCGAGTGCATTTGTGAAGAATGTGCATGTGTGTCCCCAAACATGTGCATCCATCTGTGTGTGTGTGTGTGTGTGTGTGTGTGAGAGAGAGAGCATCTGTGCACATTTGCGGACACTTTAGTTGGGAGGAGAGGGACTGATGCAACAACCACCTTTCAGGCCGCAGTATGATGCATTTGTGTCCTCTCGTGTTATTCTGATACTGAACTGAAAACAGGGGGAGTGGCAATCAATTATTACAGCAATTACACAGACGTGAGCCGGGCACAACAGGAATTCAGCAGTGAGGGAGAGAGAGGCAAAGGGAAAGAGTAGAAGTGAGGGAGAGGGGCCTCCTATAAAGCCAAGTCCTGTCTCTTTGGGAAGAATTTGCGAGCGGTGAGACCGGGCTTTGGGTCAGAAACAGGAGCCCGATGAGCCAATGACTGTCTCCGTAATTCTCCTCAATGGTGTATCAGTGTCGTGGGACGCAGGCTGCTGAAGTTCTTCCTGCAGAGTTACTGTCCCAGTCCTGTCACGTGCGCATGCGTATGACAACAAAGCAGACATGTGGACGAAAGGCTGAGGCTCCGGGCTCCTAACTCCTCTCTGCACGAGTCAATTAGATTGCAAACGCAGCGGAAAAGGTAAGCAGATTCATTTCTCAGCAGGGTGCAATGAAAATACCCAAGAAAGAAAATGAAGAAGTTAAACATCTTTGTTGAACAGTGAAGGTAAAGTCAGAACGTTGGTGTCATTGGTTCCCACCTGGACAATGACTTATCTTATCCAGAAAGAAATGTGCATATTGTGATAGACCTAAAACGCAGATATGTTAACTTGTGTTAATGTTAATTTATTATCAACTAATGAACTGTATTTCTATTGCATTTCCACAGGTAAGAGTTATATTTCACTATATTGTGTCACAAAAAAATGCATAACAACATAACAAATGACACGACAGTCAGTAGCATCAAAGTTGAGGTAATGAAAGAAGCAGTTTTCCTCATGATGACCACAGACGTGTTCACAGTTCAAAGCTCATAGTTTGTCTATTTATAGCCGCATCATGAACTGTCCTCTGAATAATCCTCACGTGCTACTTGATGCAGAGACATCTGCAGAGTTTGGTTTCACAGGATGAACAGGAACATCAGAGATGAACGAAGCTGAGTTCACGGAAAACAGATCAGTCAGATCATCCAATCAGATCATCTGATTTTAGAGCATCACATTTGAGGAATACTTTTGTTTAAACCGTAGCTGTGAAATATAAAAAGAGTATGTTTTCTCCAAATTCAGCAAAGAAGACTAAATAAAGCTTTAAAAGTTAAGGATAAAACAAAAATCAGTTCACAACATGAGGGAAACGGGCACAATGGTTAGTAAACTGACATTTATTTAGTGCTTACTTTGGCGCTCTCATCGTGCAGTTTGCTGCAGTAAAAAAAAAAACATATTTTTTTCCTGAAGAAGTGCTTCGTTAAGAACTCTAATACGAGCCGGAAGCAAGGAGATGGAGGATACAGAAGATTTTCTGTTAAATATTCACACATTAAGTGTCTCTTCTAAAAAATCTCTTGTTATTTTGGTGCCTTATGCGACTCTGTTAATGCTGATAGAGTGAACTTGTTTTTAAAAGAAGGAAAGAAAGAGAAAGAAAGGAAGGTGAGAGCGAGTGTGTGTGTGTGTGTGTGTGTGTGTGCGTGTGAGGGGGATACAGAGAGGGAGAGATGGAGGGGGATTACTCCTCACTCCAGAATACTAACGAGGGCCTTTTGTCACAGATCTCTTTCTTTCTCCCTTCCTCTCTTCCGTTCTCTCGTTTTTTCCTTTCACTCATCTAACACACTCACACACTCACACTCACACACTCACACACACACACACACACACACACACACACACACACACACACACAAATACACACATAATTGTACACTCTTTTTTAAACACATGCATACTAAATGACACATGTACGCCTACAGTCACACACACACATAAACACAGAAATAAGCATGTAATTGCAACCCCACTCACATAATCACACGCGCACACACACACACACACACACACACACACACACATGGATGGACACAGAGTCGTTTTTGTCAATGGTGTCTTTTGTTTCTTTTATCTCAGCTCCAAACAAAGCATTCCTGTGTACACAGAGGAGAGAGAGAAGGAAGGAGAGAGAAAGAGGAAAGTAGAAGAAGAGAGAGAGCGAGAGAGAGAGAGGTGAGAGAGAGAAAGAGATCAGGAAAACAGTGAGCGCTCCTTTGTTTGGCTAAAGAAAAACTTTTGATCCAGTGTGTGGATTCGGCTCACTGAGGCAGGGCAGTACAGTAAAGTTGTCTTGTTGCCATGGAGATGGAATACATCCTACTGGAGAGGTGGGTCAAACGATATTTTCCTCTTTTTACTCTCATTTGCTCCCATTTGCTCCGTCAGCTACCGGATTTGTCCGCCTGCGGTGGAACATGAACATGAGAAAATTGGGTGAGAGGCGATACAGAGTGGAAAGAGAGAAGTTTTCAATTGCGGCTTTGTAATTATGAAACTTTTGAGGGGCTCGCCCTTGCATAATCACAAAACGTGTGATGTAATTAAAGCTAATTGGTTACATAATCCATAACCAGCATTGCATAGAAGCTACTTTGATTTACACCATCTGGCCAAAAGAATACGGACACCCCTGTCTTCGTACTTATGTGTACTTTTGGTCCAGGGCTGTTTTTTCTGTTAGTTTGGAATATGTCCTTTAGGTCCAAAACAGTAAAGTTAGTCTGAATAATGTTTCTGCACGTCCTCTAAGCGAGGTCCAGAAAGAAAAGTCTTTTTTTTTCACATTTGGTGTCACCGAGCACTGACCTCAACTCCACCCAACACCTTAGGGAGGATCTGAAGCGCTGACAGCACGAACATTTACTCATTTGTTTGCTTGGAGTATTTGAGAATCTTCCTTTTATTCTACTTTATACTTCTGTCACATTGCTGAATATTAAAGCAGTGGTTTCCAAACTTCTTGACTCGTGTCTGGTTATGGCCCCCGTCCCAGTTCAGATATTAAGTTATTAGCTCTACTCGAGATTTCCCCTGCTCAAACTTCTCAGATGTTTTCATTTAAATAATTCTTTGAAGAAAAAAAAAGAAAATTGGAGAAAAGTCCAAAAAATGAATATAAATTTATATATTGTTTTCTTTCCAAGCCCATTCACTCTTTCACAGCCTCTGGACCACTGCACTATACTACACAGCTGTATAGAAATGCTGCTTAAGAACTGAGTAGTAGCATTACCAAGCTAATAGTGTAATATATAATAATATATCAGTCACAGGGGCCATTTTTATGCAGAAAAGGTTTGATACTTTAACCAAATTTTGCTGATTATACTTGTGTACTTTTACTTAAGTATGATTTGGCTTGTTATGGAGCATTTTTTACTGTAGTGGTACTTGCACATGAGTTTATCCACCACTTCTTATCCCCCATCATCAGTAACCGACCTCATGATTAAGTGGCTCAATGGGAGCCAATCACTGCAGCCAGGCTCCCTGGAAGAGGGGAGGCTGGAATAAGATATTCAGCAATTACTTTAATGTTAGGGGGTCCATATACTTTTGGCCATATAGTGAAGTGTAGAGAACTTGTTCTTCAGGTGGAATTGTATGTTTTGCATTCATGTGTGTGAGAAAGAGAAAACAGAGAGAATATGTGAGGATCCAGAAGATAAAACAGCAACAAAAAAAAACACCTGAGAGAAAGATTGCAAAGGATCCCTGAGACTGGCTGAAAAAAAGTCCTGCAGGGCATCACGAGAGCCAAATCTGGCCCATTTCCTACCAAACCCTTACCTCTGTCTCCAGTTACTAGTGAGAAGTACAGTCTTTGTTCACTAAAGGCCTCTCTGGTTAAAATCAACACTAAAGCCTTTAAAAGAAACTTTATCTAGATAAACGTCCGAGTTTTGAACAAAGATTTTTCACCTTAATTGACTCATTCAAGGTGTCCTCGCTCCTCGAGCTGACAAATGAGACTCTGTGTGAACAGTTTGTTGGGTTAACGAAGAACATCTTCATCCTAATTCGACTCTTCCTTGTTTTCTCTCTCCTCTTCCTTATCTTCTGCCTTTGTGGGCTATCCTCCCCCTGCTGGCCTACATGATTTGTCGGACGTAAGTGAGAGTATTGAGTGTGTGGACGTACAGTAACTGTCTGTCTGTGTGCGATGGGTGGACTGCATCTGAATCTTCTGACAAGGGCACACATTCATGCAAACACCCCACAGTGTAAAACACAGTACATGTAACTGTTGCAGGTCAAAGTAATTATTATTTTCTCAGGAAGAGTTTAGAAACAGCCCTGTAGACATCACAAATGCACTGCAACAATCTTCACTGTAACAAATGATTGGTGTGTGTAATAAGATAAGATCTTACAGATGTCAGTTTAGGAACAGTTTTTTACTGGTGTTCATGAGACACATTTGACACAGTTGAATACACAGAACCACTAGTACTGTTCAGCTCTGACACACACTTTCCAACCTCAGTGTTTAGTTGTGACTGTGGTTCTGCTCTGGTTTTGTTCAGTGGTTCTCAAGCAGGTGGTTTGCAGGCTACAGCGAGGCAACAGACTGAGAAAATGTGTCGCTGACATGAAAATGTGTTATTATGCTCTTAATCTTCATGATTACTTGAGTACTGCACCATTCCCTGAAGACAAAAACAAGCCTTGTCATAAACGGTAGAATATGCAGAATTAGTGGCTCATTGAAGCAACAATTGCTTCAGATTTGAAAGGTGTTGAAACCAAAGGGGAAATGCCAGGTCTCTCTCTAACAGCTGTTATCTACACAGTACTGTCGAAATCACTAGAAAAACTCTGCACTTCTCAAAACGTAGCAAGATTGCCTTTTAGTAGCTAATGTTACTTCTCCTAGTGTATCTTTGAATGGTCTTTACAGTGAGGGTATACCTACCTCGTAATGCTTCATACGAACTGCATCTGGAATTTCCCCCTCCCACTTTTCTCATGCTGTAATGGGGTGAATATTTTTGTAAATTTCCAAAACATTACAACAAGCATGACCAATTTTTGCACAGAGGTGAGAAAGTTCTCAGGAAGTGACCTCTTTTGCATTCTTCACACACTACTTCCATCACTTTTCATGTTCAACCCAAGTACAGACACAAGACACAATTTGTGGGGGTCACCTTGTACCAACCCTTAATCCTTGAAGAGAGCCATGTTTTGGGGTTGTTTGCCTTGATTGACAGTTCTCTCAGCTAGAATCAGCTGAGGTGGTTGTACTTGAACCCACCTCTGAAATGGCATTGAATATGATCCCTAAAATCAGCAGAGTTCAGAAACACTTTAAAATGTGGCGCAGCCAAGAGATTGAGATCCACTGAGAACCACACACACAGAAACCCCCACAAGTGTTTGAATCTAAGTATTTGCAGGAGATGCTTGGCAAAATCTACTCCCCATTTCTGGGAAAAACTATTTACCACAAACACTTGGTGGGTGTGCATGGCCTTTCAGGTTAATTTCGACTTGTTCTGCTGGTTAAATCTGTTTCCTGCTTTGTAATTCAAAGTAACAGTTTATTGTACTTGTGTGCTGGTTGTTTTCTTTTATTTTGCTGTACATTTTGAATACAATGAAGTTACATTACAATACCATCTGGTTTCAAGTGTCAAAAGACTTCACATGAGATAATTTCCCCCTGAGAGCTAGAGCTGAGAGTTACCAAAACTTACAGTTGTCATGGGGAAGTTTTTAGCTTTCCCCGAATGCTACAGGAAGTCACTATGCATCTTAATACGATCACGAGGTACTGCTGATGTTGTGAATACTGTAAAATATTACAAAAAGGACCTCCCAGTCCACCCCAAACTAATCTCAAATGAACATATTATATGTTAACATAATAAATAATAATATGTTAACAGCAGTTAACAATGAGAGAAATCCTTTAACTTCTCTTTCTTTATTAATCACCAGATGACATCTGCCACACCTCCCTCCTCTCAAAGCTCCTCTCCTCAGAAGGTTTGTCACTCCCAGACACAGACAGATGTTTTAAAACCCCTACTTGGTGGTGGCATACCTGGTGGGGGCGGGACTCTGAGGAAGAGGAGGCGTGTCCTGTCCAAAGATGGCCGTAGCAACGTGCGCATCGAGCACGTCAGCGGGCGGAGTGCTCTGTACATGCGTGACCTCTGGACAACATTTCTGGACATGCAGTGGCGCTACAAGTTCTTCCTGTTCACGGCCACGTTTGCGGGGACCTGGTTCTTGTTCGGGGTGCTGTGGTATCTGGTGGCGCTGGTGCACGGAGACCTGCTTGGTGAGAGAGGCAGGAGGGGGTCATAGGTTAACAGATCATAGGTCATCAGGTAGTTTACATGTTGGGCTCACTCTCACTCTAGATGATCCACAGACCTCACAGTAAACAGTTGTCATATTCTTTTCACCCCCACCGTGTTGGAGTCAAAGCAGACACCTTAATGAATCTTAATAATCCCAATGAGTGAATGAATGTATTTTTGTAATATGGCTGAATAGACCCTTTAACTGAGACCAACATGTTCCTGTTTTGAGTTAAAATTATCTTAAGTGAGAAAATAAGATGATGGTGTTTGTGTTTTGTGTTTCCTGAACAGAATCTGATGGCAGGAAATGATTTTACATCTCACCCACATGTCACTCATGTCACTCAATGCTTGCTCAACCGAGCGTGTTAGAAAAGGTTCTGTGTAATGTTTCATATCAATACACTTAAATATTCTGCCCCTGGAAACATTTAGTTTTTGAGACATTACAGTGACCCACATCCTACAATAAAGTGCATAGATGTAAAAACAACATTAGAATAACTTCAGTGAGCTTTTGTTGCCTTTTCAACCATGTCCCTCCAGAGTTCGACCCCCCGTCAAACCACACGCCCTGTGTGATGCAGATGCAGACCCTTACAGGGGCTTTCCTCTTCTCCCTGGAGTCTCAGACGACCATTGGTTATGGTTACCGCTGCATCAGTGAGGAGTGTCCAGCTGCCATCATCCTCCTCATCGTCCAGCTTGTCATCACCATGCTGATGGAGATCTTCATCACGGGTACCTTCCTCGCCAAGGTAGCCAATGCATAAAACTCCCAGCTGCAAAGTGAGATGCAGTGGAAACAGAGAATCTTAGAGATCCACGAAGCTTTGATAGTCCAACGAATTGTTACAAAGTGTTAAAGAGAATTAATGTTTTCCTCGGCATTTTCAAAGCAGATGTGTGCTCACCTTACATAACTCAAGCACAACTGTGTACAATTGCTCGCAGTGTGCATTTGTGTGTTCCTATGTTGAGTGTAAGACTCTTCCACAAGTCTTATCAGAGCTTTCTCTGCTCAGGTTGCTCGGCCAAAGAAGCGAGGGGAGACAGTGAAGTTCAGCCAACATGCTGTGGTGTCGACCCACGAAGGCCGACCCTGCCTGATGATCCGGGTGGCCAACATGCGCAAGAGTCTGCTGCTTGGGTGTCAGGTAAGTCTGCGTAGAGATAGATAGTAAAGATTGTCAGATATTTCCACCATTTCTACAGTGTCTAAACAAACTGACAGTGAAGTTAAATACATCACAACGCAGTATTAGTTGGAGGTGGGACGGATCACAGCACTCACGGTTCGGATGGGATCACGGGTCAGTTTTAGGATGATAAAATAAAAGAAGTGAGAACTTTGTTTTCCATGTATTATTTCTGTCACTGACACACCAGGGTGATGTCTTTTCAAATGAACTTACAGGTTTCTCATCGCACAGTGTTTACACATGTTTACACACAGGATCTGTACGGATCAACGTTGCACCACTGGTATTAGAGCACAGTGTCCCCCCTCCCCCAGGTGTCTGGAAAACTGCTCCAGACTTCTTTGACCAAGGAAGGGGAGACGGTTCGTTTGGACCAGAGGAATGTGCCCTTCCAAGTGGACACGTCCAGTGACAGCCCCTTCCTCATCCTGCCGCTCACCTTCTACCACCTCATCGATGACAGCAGCCCTCTGCGAGCCTGGGCGGCCAAGGGTAAGTTTGATGGTGAGGGCTGCAAGTAAAAGGTGTTGTCCATCCAACACTCAGCTCAGATGATGTGAACCATGTTCAACCACTTTGCTTGAAGATTTATGTTTTGCTTGAGTTTTCACTTGCTGCAAATTGAACTGAACTGAAATTTCAACCCTCTATTTCTTCCCACGTCTGCTATTTCGCTCGTTAAATACATCTGTTTGTTAGATAGCAGACATTTTCTTCTTCTGCTTTTAATGGTGCATTGCTACATTTCTCTGCACACTACCCCCACCAACAGTGGATCAGTGCAACAGCGTCAAGCCATTAGCTGGAATTTGCGACACCTGCATGTGCATATGCGTGCTTCCCCATCAGTAAACCCAAGATACAAACAAGATGGGAACTGGCTCATAACCACATTACTCCATACTGGTGGTCAAAAAGTCAACAGAGTTTAGTCCTTTTTATTTATTCCTGCTTCTCTCACCCATGTTTCCTTTTCACCTGCTGCCTGTTGTTTTTACACCCCTCTGTAATGTGCCATCTCATCCAGCCTCATTGTCCTCCATCAGGTGGGGGCTGGACAGATCCAGAGCTGGCAGACTTTGAGCTGCTGGTGATCATGAGTGCCACAATTGAGCCGACCTCCGCCACCTGCCAGGTCCGCACCTCTTACCTGCCGGATGAGATTCTCTGGGGGTATGAGTTTCCCCCTGTGGTCTCCCTTTCCCCATCGGGCAAATACGTAGCGGACTTCGCCTTCTTCGACAAAGTGGCCAAGACCAAGACCACGCCGATCTTTAAACCATCCAGCCCCCAGCACGGGTACCAGAGCAACGGTGGCGGGACTTTGCCTGAGGTGTTGGATCCGGAGAAGATTCGTCTGGAGCAGAGCTACAGAGAGCGAGGCGAGGACCGTGTCCGACACAGAGACACTCCTCTCAGTGTTCGCATCAGCAACGTGTAGAAGCTGCAGTGGTTCATATCAGCACAGCTTGGGGAACTGTCTTTTTAGACAGTTTTGAACTTATAACAGAAAGATTTCTAGGCCAGTAGCACCAAATGATGCAGAAAGCAAATATGGAGACTGCTGTTTGGTCAAGTTCAAGTTTGTCGTTGGTACGTTTGCTGGGATAATACATGTTTTACACAGGTTTGGCTGAATGCATATGACAGCACAACACACTGCCCATAACTGCAGCTCCTGCGTGTATTCTGGATCATATACTGTAGACACTTTCATAACTAAATAAATAACAGGTTGGTTTATTCATTCACACAGGAAACAAATAACCATAAAAACAAAGAGTGCAAAGCAAAACAAGCAGTGGAGAGTGCAGAAAACCTTTCACCGTCGTGTGTACTTTCCGGAGCAGATAGACAGGTTGGGGGGTGACAGGAAACAACCACAGACAAGGGGACTACCTTCTATACGACACACATGCACTGCACATTTTTAGTTTCGGTTTCAGCTTGGTTTGCTTCTGTAACGGCAACAACACCAATGAGTAATGCTGAGACAGGTCATCTACAAAATCCCCCCCCCCCACATATGTTTTTACATTTCCTTTTGTTAAAAATCCTGGTGTTTAAGACACATAAACACAGTGTCAGTTTTGTGTTTTGTGTTTGTTGTTTGTTGTCTTGTGTTGTTCAAGGTGCTCTGTATACTGTATCTATTGATGTGTGGGCATTTCTTGTTTTCTGATTAGTATGACTGTCATTGCTGCTTCTAAACAGACATTTAGCACTTTATGTAAGTACGTGACGTACATTTGCACCTTAGGAAGGTTAGCTGCTTATGTTTGGAACCATGTGTTTTCTTAATACTACTAAAAGCACTTACACATTGAATATCATTGAATTTGAAGCACTTAGAATAAACTTTTAAAACAGATGCTTCCTTCCTACAAAGCTAATTGGAATTGCAGTTTCTGTGACTGACTGATGAGATGCTGTTTTTAAATCATCCCAAACAGCTACTGTGCATACATGGATGTAAATGGCCATCTGGTGATTGTGGGTTTACAAATGTTGCTGTAAACATTGAGAAAGCTCTCCTTTCTGTGTGAACTAGGAGACTTGTAATAATATGACGGCACCAGACTACAGCTGTGCTGAGAGATGAGAATGTGAAAGTGATGTATGGAATTATTTTACTCTGATTGTTAGACATGACAGATGAAGCACGAAGTGTGATGGATATGAATATGTTGGAAATTGCATGCATTTGTAAAATGTCCTTAATTAACGTCAAGCTCTGGAGTGATGATAGTGTTTAAAGTGCAGATGGAGAGATCAAACGAGACAATTCTCTTTACAGAATGATTTAATAAAGATTATAAGTAATTAAAGATCACATTTTGATTTTCTTTCTTGTACAGTCTGGTAAAGTAGACTTGGGCAGAAAGCCGCACCCTGGAAACTATATGAGGCCACACTTTATACACACTGGTTTCATTTATGTTGCTTAAGGAACTAAACAATGAATTTAGATGATAACTGATGATCTCTCTTGTAGAAACTGTTTACTTTGTTCACCAACTTAAAATACATCCTGCTGCTGAGAGGGGTTTGCAAATAGCCCCACCACTTCCTTCCACATTTTGCTTCTCTTTGATTCTTTATTTATTCATGTGAAGCACAAGGTAAGAACTTTATTTTATTTAAATGTCACGTAGTTTGTTTGTTTTTAACATTTTGTTGTACTGTAGCACTTTTTCAGGAATAGAAGAAGACTTGTTATAAGTCATAATTCTGAGTAATAATTCTCAGTGATGTGCCCATTGTCAATTCTTTCAATAGCTAATATAATCTAAAACTATGCAATTTCATTGAGATATACAGTTAATGTCAGTATTTGCATTGTCACATAATTGTTTGTTTGTGCATCCTGTGCTCTTTGAGTCTTGTCTAGCTCTTATTTTGAAATTGTCCTTTTATTTTGCTTTAATACATCTTTTAACATTTACTGTAGACATCTGTGGGACTTTTTCTTTAAACTTTTTCTTTAAGAATCTACACTGATCTTGAGATGAGCTGCTTTTATGTTTACTTGAATTTCTTGACTTATTGATTGACTGGTTTTGTTGACCTAAATGTAGTCAGTTAAAATAATGTGGATTGTATTTGTCTAGTGTGAGAAAAGAGCTGCTGCAATGTCCACAAAAAGAAAATAAAAACTGTCAAACCACTTGCAGAAACATGACTTGTGCAAATTCACTTCCTTTTGAAGTCTAATTTCCTAATTTCCACATCTGTGATGCTAAAGCCTTCCTGCATATATCACACACACAGCTACATACATAAGAGGTGACAAAAACAACCAAGTCTGAAGGACACTTTCCAGAAGTCAAAGCACTAACAATACTTTTGACGAGCAGTCCATCACATCATATCCTCCAAATGAAATATCTTTAATTCTTAATGAGTTCACCCACCTCAACTTATTATTGTAGTCATTTTAGTGAAAAAGACTGAGGATTTCAAAAGACAAATACAAAATGTTACCTACAAATTGTGTAAGTGTGAAAAGTAAATTCAATTCTATATGTTAAATTGAGTTTAGGGGGATTTGAGGAGCCTGTCACTGAATAAAGCAGTGATTCCCAACCAGGGGTTCTTCTGCAGTTACCAGGGGGTACATGGGGAATTGTGATGCTTGGCAAAAAAATGAATCTATATATGATTTGATAATATATATTCACATATTTGTGTAGTAAAATAACAAATATGTCACTCTACATGGCAGTAGTTCAAATGCAAACATAGCCAAAATGCACACACTAAACGTACACACACACATTTCCATATAGGTTTTACGTCACTGACTGGTAGCTTTTGATAATCCACTTACTTCCTACTAAACTAGCACAACAGCTCGATCACTTCCTCATACGGACGTGTCAGAATGGGACCTATTTCATTTCTATGTGCTTGTGTTTTCGTGGTGTTTTTGTATCAAATACAAGGTAAAAACTATTTATTTTCTGTTAATATTTCCTGTTTTGGATTTCCTAGTTTTATTTTTTCAATCTATTTTAATATTGCTGTGTGGATGTTACCAAGTGTACTATGAGAATCTTCCTCTTCCACTTTGTGTTATGTCATAACCTGACTTATAAGTATGATGACGAAGAGACTACAGATAGTCGAGTAGTAGAGATAGTGAGTGTTGTTCTCTATCAAGGTCTCAGCTCCATCCATGAATTGATTGGAGAGAAAAGGAAAGACACAGGGCTCCTTTGAGATGAGGCTCGTTTGAGATGAAGTCTTATGTAGAGACGAGATCAGGCAGAAGAAGCGGGGGCAGAACAGGAAGTCACAGAAATAGTTACACTCTGTCAGATCCACATGTAGGCGACATGTAGTTTACAGACTATGTTCGGATAGTTATGGCTGAAATAACCTTCATTATTAATATTATTATTATTATTATTATCAGCCATACAAGATGTGTTAACAGCTTAAACTTATGCACACATATTAAACACAAAGCCTACAATCCAGCGTTAGTTAAGTGCACGTGAATGGCCACGTGATATGAGTTTCTAGGTTCTATCCTCGGAGATTATTTCAGAAACAGTGACTAAAAATGTGTGTGTACGAGGATCATTTTAATTCTGTACCTGCATTTAGAAACAAGAAACGATCTCCGTATACTTTTAGTAATGTGGATGTAGTCTGAGGCCGTCACAGTTCTACACCCATCTTTTACACCAGAAGTGGGATCTCTTCACAGCCAGTGTGAATAGGATTAATGATCACAGTGTCACTCTTTTAAAGCACATGTGGGCATGAGAGTATTGTGTAAAGATAAACTTGAATAAAGCAAACGTTAACTGCTGTGAGCTCACTTCCTGTTATTTTGAACTGACTTTCTGAACACAGATGTGTGCACATCACATACTCCTTTTCACCTAAATGACAATTTTTAAAGCCAAACCATTATAAACCATGATAAGATGAAGGTACCTGATTATTTTGAACTGATGATCCACTTTGTCACAAATTATGTACAGCAATAGAGTAACAATAAGTACTGAAATCAAATAAGCATCAATAGTGTGATTGTATTGTACTGTGTCTTCTGTGTTCACAGGGTTCAGTGCTGTGACTCCTGTGTTTGTGCAGAAGGGAAAGGATGTTCTTCTGAGTGCCATGAAAGATGAAGTTCTTCAGGGTTTTGTTATTGTTGTGTGGAAGTTCAATGAAACCGTTTTAG